>JAODAG010144450.1:0-10378 GCA_027574785.1 Orphnurgus asper
AAGCTGGTCTTCTGACCGACTTGAACAGTAGCAGACGACGGGAGGCGTTGTACCTGGTTGTAATCAGCTTTCAGCGCAATTGCATTCCTGGCAGAGAAACATTAAGGAGATTACTGTCAGGTACTGAGTTAGTTTGAAAGAGAGTAGTATTTGTTGTATCTCCTTCTAAATAACAGCTCCCTGATATAACTACGGCCAAGGCCTGTGAGAGAACTACAGTCAATGTATGTGATATAACTACGGCCAAGGCCTGTGAGAGAACTACGGCTAAGACCTGTGAGATCTAAGGCTGTGAGAGACCTATTGCAGTCATACCCGCTAAACAGTAGACTAACACATCATATTGGTAAACTTAGATTTACTTACTACCCAGAAAAAATTGGTATATTATTTGAGAGAAATTACACTTCTACTTTTATGATCAGTACTTATATGACACAATACTTATATTAATCAATACTTATATGAAAGAGTATCTATATGAAACAATACTTAATAAACAGAACATAATGCAACAGTTTGAAATTATACAGATTCAGTACTTGTACTTATCTCTATAATTACTGCTCTATAATTACTTAACTGATTATGGTATTTCTATGAAATGGTACTTAATAGTAGAGGGTCTAAAATAGTGGTATCGTTCCTCTCAACAGTATTTTGAAGTAATTGCAATGGAATGAAACACCCACAGATGGCACTTTTCAAAGCTGTTTCCATTTCATCTACTTTTGTTTTAAAGAAAGCCGCACAATGCTGGGTTCCAAAACCAAACAACGGCAGCGTATGCCACGGCATCATCGTGTGCCAAACTGAGTCACTTCGAACATCCCAGCCCCACTCCCATCGGACAGTACGATCGGACTGTTACGAAATTGGATGTGGAACGTCTATTTAACTGCTCTGAGTACCTCGGTTGGTTAAACCAAACAACGTTTATTTTTGTTACATTATTGACATCTCCTCCAGCACACAGTTCCGTCACCTCTGAATTTCCTCTGGAGTCCTCTGGAGGGCACCCACCCCCAAAGACACCGGTCTGTCACAAAGCGCCCAAAACACTCTACTTGCCAATAGCTACTTAATTTAACGGCGCCATTGCGTCCGTCGGATAGGGATCTTAAATATTCGTCCGGGAGCAGCAGCAGCAGGAGATGGATGGATGCATATCTGCCTTATTAACCTCTGAACATTGGCCGAAAAGCGAAGGTATCTTACAGCCAGTATTCATCCACGATCAACGCACACATATTTTATGAGCCGAGGAGGAGACTTTCTAATTCTTGTGATACAATGAACTAACATGAATACACCTTTAAACACAATACATTAGAGGTCATAGAAGCGTGACGCCACTACTGGTTTTACATTATTAAGGAGCTTCCCAACGTTTTTGGCAAGTTTTACCTAAATATCAGATACAGGCCAATTTTAAATTTTAAATTTAAAGTTTAATTTGTATTTTATGCTCTTTTAGACGAGTGAATAACATATAAGAAGTTTATTTTCGTTATTAAATTAGTCTGTTCAGAATGTTGACCTTTTAGAAAGGTCACACGTTCCATTCTCATTTCGATTACGACACTGTACTGTTACATGATTCACACTTGGCGTATGCATTCATATCGATCATTAAGCATTAAGTTTGTTGGGGTTGCCCCCACAACCACCGTAGAAAAGCGGATGACGGGTACCGTACTGGATTCGGCATTGTAAGCTATTACATGGTCCATATAATATAATGTTGATCTATATAGGCCAATATATATATATAGGCCCAAAGATCACCTTCATCCACAAATTAGTTGGCGTTGCCCTCGCAACCACCTTAGATAAACTGCTGACAGCTGGTACCCGTCGTGGCATTGTAAATTGTCGGATAGGTCTCGCCGCCCCCGTTTCAATTTGATGTTGGACCAAGTCTGTGCCCCCGAGGTCCTCCTTCGATCTGGCGAAACATATGCGTTGTCAGCTAGTAGTTTCTTCACTTAGTTGCGTACAACATAACACATCATACGGTACGTTTATTATAAGGAATATATACGTGAAAATAGAAATGAAAGGAACTGACGACTTTCGTTAAGGAGGCTTTTGTTAATAAGAAAAAAATATTAATAACAACATCTCCATTGCGCGCCAGGCAAGTTATTATACACAATACAATTTACACAAAAGGTTAATAACGAGGCTGTACTTTACATAATCATTAAGAGGTAACCTTTACCATACATTAATAAACAACAGGTAAATCTAACAGATACAAACACATTTTACTGTTTCGTTGAATTTGGAAAACGGGTTTAAATTAAATGTAGTTTGATATCACCTATGTCACAATCATCACCCAAACGTGATGGTAAAACATGTTGGGGTCATTCTCTATTCATGAGCTACACATTACGTGGCACTACACTCGCCCAATGATCGAAATAGGATTGGACCTGGAAAGTTGTTAGTTTGGCGTGGTTTTCTTTCAATACCGATGGAACAAGGTGAATATATTTCTCGTCGTGAGTAGATTCTTATAAGCTACAAAACATCAAACTAGCAAAGAGATTTAAAGAAAGGGCTTTTACTTTCTCATTCCAAAAAAAATAGGCCTACATATGTGTTTCGACAAAATATAGATTGATCTGTTGAAGTGACTACTGTTCCATCTGCCCTGAAACAATCTGGCTACCGACTGACTTGGACTGATCTGGCTACTGATTGATTTTGATTATGATCAATGTGTAGACTTGATCTAATGATTATTCTTTTTGGCTGCCGTACCTCATTTTAACTCGAACTAAAACCCTCTGAGGTAGAAATAATGACATATTAAGATTTATAGGCTTACTCTCTTCAAGCTTAAATAGTTGTATTCGTTATTTTATGTTCATCTCTAATTGTGCTTCCTTTCACATGTTTTTCTCATGTTACTTACGATGCATTGCCTGCGTGTTTTCGTCTGTGGTTTGTTTGGTAACCATATTTGAGTCTTGTTTGAGCCATAACGTTGAGTTTCGATTCAACCTGTCAGCTGTGCTGTTGTTAAACAGTGAAACGTAACAGAGGGTATTACATTGCGAGTATTAAAAATATTCAGAGAAGGTTGAATTGTTTTAATATGTAGTTGTTTAATCTGCACTCTCCGTCATAATAACAAAATCACTATAGTAACTAAATCCCCCCTGATAGAATTAAGTACAAATCTCAATCTTCAACAACGTTCAATAATCCATAAACTACTTCTAGGTCGTAAAAAATATTTAAAGAAAAACGAGCGTTAGATCTACACATAGACATCACACTTGTTACAAAGACTAGTTCTTTTATGACGGAGGTTCGAAGCAAAACATATAACTTTCAAGATATTTAAATATGTTGTTTATGACATAAAACACACTGCTTCAACAAAAACTGATCAGATTCCTTGGCAGATTCCAGCAGATTCCAGAAATCTTCAGCAAAAGTATTTTTTGAAGTCGTAAGTAGTACAATTTAAAAAAACAGCTAGCGATATACGTACACATAAACTCGTAGCTAAATAGATAAACGCAATATGGTGCGGATGATTGGAATGGGGCGTTGGGGAAATTATTTCCCATTACTCTTTTTTTTTCATTTACACGGGTCGTATTTTCATTACTGTGTACTGTATGCCACATTCGTATCCAGGAAGTTTATTCCAGATGATGTTCGTTCTAACGAGTTCCGTTGTAGTCCCCATTCAGATGAGAAGCTTAACTGTGACCAACTATCATAGAGATAAATTATATAACCGAAATCTCTGATGGGAGTCATGTAAAGTTATCTGATGCTCAAAATACCAAGCCAATCAGCGATAAATAATAACGAGTGCAACTTAATAAGAAACAAATTCACTCTTGGAGCAACTTCATGATAATTCACTCAGTGATTATAGTCAAACCTTGCCTTGCGAAGCTAGAAATAATCTTGAGACTTTTCAGAACTACAAACTATTGTCAGGTCCAGGACTCGCGCTAGTCAGACGATGGAAACATTTTTTGAATGTAGAATAAAGAAACAAATCTACTACCAGTATTAAGAAGCTTCCGATAGAAAATATTATTAGGTCCTCTGAGGAAATTATTTCTGAAACTACGAATTTCCATAAAGAAAGATTTTTACATTACTTCTAATGATTTTTATAACAATTTCAGTCTGAATCTTACGAAACTTTCTCATGAACAAATGCTTGATTGCGAAAGTTTCTTGTCGAAATAATGCAACGATTCTTTGTTCTCTATGCCCATAAAAATTCCCCAGGTCCCGATGGTTTGCCCCATGAGGTTTACAATTTTTTTTGGGACGACAGAGATCAGCTCGTTGTCAATTCTTTCAATTATGCATTTCATCAAGGTTAAGTCTCTGACGAGCAAGGTAGATCATGTTTATGTTTAACACTTACTCCGAAGCCTTCCAAAGATCATCGCTTACTGAAAAACTGGATTCCTATCGCTTCTGAATGTTGATTATAAAAAGGTTTAGCCAGTCGTACGAAGAAGGTTCTTCCTGACCTCGTTAACTAATCTGGATTCTTCAAGAGAGTTATATCAGGGAAAGCATTAAAGTTATTCTTGATGTGATATCTTACTGTGATATTAATTCTATCCCTGGTTATCTTATCTTCATTGATTATGAAAAGGCGTTCGATATACTTGATTGGTAGTTTATACTTTTTTAATTTTGGTCTCGTTTCCATGTCTTGCATCAGAATGCTCAGCGCTATAGTAATACTTTTCCTCTATCACAAATAATTATTACTACATATTTCCACAATTTGTACCTGTTCATCTTCTTACAGAGATTTTTTAATGCTCTCATTAATTCAAACAGTCGTATTCATGGCATCACCATTTCCAACTGAGCATTACAATCCCATATTACATATCCCAGTACGCTGACGATACGGTGATAATCACCAAGGATTCTCAAGAAACATTAAAGAAAACTACTGTAAGGTCCTTAGTTAATTTTCCTCTGGAAAGAGACTTCACTCATTGTTAGGTAAATTGCTTATAATCAAAACATCTCTCAACTAGTTTACTAACTTACTGTTCCGCCTTACTCGTTTTTCAAAGAACTCGGTAGTTTATTTCAGAAATTGAAAAGAGGTCCGTCGCGATTAATATAACGGAGGATTAAAAATGGTAGATTTACCACTATTTGCTAATATTCTTAAATGTAAGTGGCTTAAACTTTATCTTAGTGAGAGCCGTAATCCTTGGAAAGAAACTTTTTATTCCTTTGAGAGTATATTTCATTTTGAATGTGACTTTCAAAACAT
Organism: Orphnurgus asper; assembly: GCA_027574785.1. Taxonomy (NCBI): domain Eukaryota; kingdom Metazoa; phylum Echinodermata; class Holothuroidea; order Elasipodida; family Deimatidae; genus Orphnurgus; species Orphnurgus asper. The sequence goes on from JAODAG010144450.1 coordinate 5,294, forward strand.
GATATACATCTTTCAACAGTTTCATTAATCAGGTTTGTCAAGCATGGGAAACAACTTCCACCATCCTAACAAAAAAGCATTTATAGATCAATATATTCTTAACAACTCGTATATTAAGATTGATAAAACCTTTTATATCCAAAGCAACTGAAAGAGAAGAACGCCTACCATGTGGCAGATCATTTTGATGTTATATGGAAAAGCACTTAACTATAACATCTTTGTTGCAATTAACGTGTTACATCTTATCCCTTTTACACTTTATTATGGTGTCATACCGGCTATTCCGAGTGCTTGGAACTTTAGGATATTTACAAGGAACCATTGACAACATTCAGCGAAGGCAATGCAAAGGTTGTACATATTACTTGAAGTTACTTCGGCATAGTTGGACGCATTTTCTGTTCCATTCGTGGTTACTTCGGTTGTGTCACATTTGACCCCATCGAAAAAGAAATCAATTGTACAATTGTAAAATATTGGTTTCACAAATAATGCGGTTTAGGAAGTCACGAAAAAATAACATGGATTCTAAAACCAAACAAAGGCATTATATGCAAGGCACTGCAACGTATCACCAACTGATCCACTTCGTGGTCTCAATTTCGATCGGACTATTAATCAAAGGAGATCATTGGACGAGTGTAGTGCCACGAAAAGACTACGTACTTTTTAACAAGTTCGGAAGCTATAGAAGTAGTACTCTGCACCCACACCGCGCCCATTCCGGCTTCCCTCACAAATGGTTTAAAAAACGCAGCTGGCGTAGACATATCCGTGTTGAATGGAACAAAGGAAATACATTCCATATCCAACGTTAGCCTAGTTCTTTAAAGCTTACATGCTCTTTGTAATATTAAATAGATATTTTAGAAATTAATATATACATATGATTTATTTCCCTTCTCTACCCCACATTTGAATAACTGGCAGAAGATGATAACAATGGAATAGCTCACGTAGTAGTCACTAAGTATTAAAACAATAAGAAATTGAGTCATCCACGGTCTACGATCAAAATTGCTAAATATTTGCGAATTTGTTAATAGTTTTATTCAGAGAAATTAGGACTTCGATATTGATTAAGAATGTTTCAAGATTATTTCTACAATATTCCCAACTTTACAGTTGAACAAGAAGTCATAGAACAAACACATAATACGAAGCTGAATAAAAGTGCACATCGAGATATGACAAATAAAAGCAAATCTTTTCGAGTCTGGCACCAAGCATGTACAGAGTAAAACAAAACAAAAGCATAGCTAAACAAACAATAGAACAAACTCACATCTACAGAGGAAACTAGATGGCCATCATATATATGACGTAACTGCTGATTAAAAGAAAATTTAAAGACAAGACAGATTGTTGATAGCATTTTCAAGCTCATTAGAATCCATAAGAAATTAACCAAATGACTCATTGTTAACACCGATACCGTTTATGGGGATCACAAGTACTTACATGTACAGACAGTCTATCAGATACGGTCGCAAAATACTTAACTCATTGACAACAACATTCTTGTCATTCATAACTGCGTTCGTGGGAATGTTCTTTCCCGTAATATTAATGATTATTTTCCAAAGTTCACGAGAGTTGTCTTCATTACGTCTAATGAGGTTATCACATTACGTTTTCTTTGCATTGTTAAATACTTAACAATAGTACACGTTTGCACTGAATATACGGGAGTTTGTATACATTAGAGTACTTATTGCTGTAACGGGCGCCAGTCAAATATTAACTAAGTCCCACCTTTGGCGACTAACGGCCGGAATCTCTGCAGTACACAAGATCATTACAAGTTGTGAAGTGCTTTCGTGCCTCCCTCTCTTCTTGAACGGAAGCGCTTGTTGCTTTTATACTGAATCGGTTTCTCCAAGAACACGCGCGTCGATAATATAACAATCATTGAAGGCAGCGCGCCAGCTGAGCTATTCGGTTACGTGACTTCCGGAGGCCAGGATTCCAGGAACAGCGACAGTTCGGCGGTCACATGACTTCCGGAGACCGGCAGTCAACAAAAGATCGTTTTCTTCAAAGGAAACATCTCTGAAAACACGCGCGACTTCTTCATTAGCATAATTAAATTATCACTAATGCGCGTTTACACGTGTAACATTTAGAACCATCACTATAGTTAAGCACGGCATTAAAAGACGCGTTCCGTTACAATATATATATATATATATTAAAGAAATCTACAAGACACAACACCCTCCAGTCATCAACGCATAATGGGATACAGACGCAAATCACAAGGACATCATAAAATACAATAATAAATATCTTGTTTTCGAGGTGACTCTGTTTTAAAAATCTTTCTTGATAATACACGAGGTAAAAAATGACACCATACAAACCAGTTGGCGTTGGTACTTTATTTATTTCAGTTTATAGTTCATACGTCCAGCTTCATTACAGGTTATTTGAAGTTGTCAAATTTCTTTCAAGAGATGTCAGTGTGCCGTGACCCATTGTAAGCAGATACTTACAATAGTTGAACTAGCACATGGTTAAAAACAGTGAACTCCGTCATTGATAAGAAAAAAACAGGATTTCTGGCAGGGCCAGCCCTGGTATCACATGACTGGGTGTGGTTTATTTTGAATGATTTCCCACGTCGATCTCTCCTGTAAAACATTTTTAAATAAGAACGATAAATGTCAAACGAATTTTTATACCTCACCAGATGATGGGAAGATGGGAGGTTTGGACCAATCAGTGAAGTGTGATTTTTCATTATCTATCACATATATTTCTGAAATCTCAGTCTTTCCTTGCCCATGAAATTCTTTCATGCTTTTGGTCTAACCGAATATTGAATGGTTTTTCTGCATATATTGTTTCTCCCTGTTTGAGGTACCAGTTTAATTATTCCAAACGATAGCACTGCAAAATCTACCCAACCTTTCACCTTTGAAGAATGCCACCCCCTCTATCTGAAATAAAAAGAATTGTAAGAACTTTCTAAGAATGTTCAACCAAGAACGGATCTGTTTACAAGTCAGGAAACCAACTCTCCTGGAAGCCTGCTATGGCCGATTACCCAAAGGGACCTTACAACCAGAAATGCAAAGGATGCATTTGGTGGTTTCTATGTTATTGTATTGTTGTTCGGAAGACATTAAAAGAAATGCTTTTCTGGTTCATGCTTAGCTTGTTTTGAAATAATCGACAACCTTATTACAAAAGTTGTGTAATGCACAGGGTATAGTTGTGGGAGTCCTATCGACCATATGTTCCATGATTCCAGTCGGGACCACTGTAGGGTATCCCAGGCTTATGACATCACTGCCAGTGCACTATGTAGCCCCGCCCACTCATGAATAAACAGATAAACAGCAAAATCGAAAACATTGAAAGTGAATGCAATGGTAAAGTCAATGCAATTACGGTGGAGGAAAAATTGAATTTTAATGTTTTCACATGCAGACCCACCTATGATGCTGATAACCTCAATTGCTAGCTTGCATTTGGTATATACCTCATGTTGGACCACCTCAAATGCATACATAAGTGTGTATTATGTTAATAGGTAGCCTCATTATGTGAGGTAGTCTTACAAGAAGTACATACAATACAAAGATGCAGAAATGAATGACGTCTGTACACGGTTCTGACCTATTCCGAACAAGTTTGATGTGGCTTTGTGCAACTTTCTGGATTTACCTCTGATGACCTTTGACCTCAATATCCTGAATAATTTGTATTACGTGAAGACTCTTGACTGGTTGCTAATAATTTAAGCAATTTTCACGACTTACTCCTGATTATCTCAGACCTCAAAATCATAAACATAAACGGTGATTCTGATGGAAAATTTGATACAACATACGGCTGTAGGAAAATGTTTAAATTTTTTCATGTCCAGGCCCCGCCCACTCGTTGATATGAAGGAAAACGAAAAAAAAACAACATGGATCCAGAACTGATGAGTCATCAGAGAGCCAAACAACATGGTTTTCTGAGTATCGTGTTAAGAGCCAGTGTCATGCGGATACTCATGCATCGTATAGATGCACACATGCACTCACACACACGCTTGAATGCACAGGGAATTCCCGATGCATTCCGCATAGGAACAAACAACATGGACAGAGAACTCTTCTCAAAGAATTTGAGATCATTCGAGGAACGGCATACGCAGGAAAGGAAGATAAAAACTGACGAAGAACCAAGAACCATGATAGAATTCCAAGGGGGGGGGGGAAGAGAAATTTCTTTACGAACTGAGTGGAAGGTCAATAATCACAAAAGGGTGAAATAAGAGGCTTGAAATAAAACATTAAGGGAATGAGATGATGGGAGAACCAGAAGACAAAAGGGATGGAGATAAGTAACTAACACGGAAGCATCTCATCAAAACCGATGATGACATCTGCAGACACTCGCGGCAGCGGAGCAGAGGCATTTTCCCAAGGAGGCGGCGTGGGGGAGGGGGATTTGGAGGAACTTGAGTCCACAAACGACTTTGTTTTCCTATTCACAATGTTATGAATCGTCGAGAGTTTTTCTTTCATTCGCTTTGGATAGTTAGGGAGCAACAGGATTATGCACGGCCACTACTACACAGTACGACAAATAACCATTTTAGCGAAATTCTCTGCGTCTGAACCCATTTTAACGGAGGGGATAACTTTGAGCGACATTACTTGAACAAAACCATCCAGACACTATTACCGCCTGAGAAGAGTAATTTGGATTATTAATCATGATTAAGGTTGTTAAATCTTACAAAACTGATTTCTAATCATGATAATGATTTACTATTCCTGAATTTGATTGCTATTCATTAAATTTGATTTTTAATGATCTCAAATTTTACAACCCCAAATTTGACCAGTAACCACAACATTTCGTTGCTAACCCTGAATATGATTACCCTCACTAATTTGATTAATAATCATGATCACTAATTACTGATCAATTACTGATCAGTACTAATCACTAATTACTGATCACAATTACTGATCACTACTAATCACATTTAATTAGTAATCACTAACAGTAATTACAAATTTGATTCATACTATTCACAAATTTGAGTGCTATTCACAAATACTTACTTATCACCAAAAT
>JAODAG010144671.1:0-11031 GCA_027574785.1 Orphnurgus asper
CCACATGGTAAACAGTGCCTGGTGAATAGATCACATTAGAAATGGTAGCATTATAGGCCCATAAAGCTGAGAAAAGCATAGCCACCCTTAGCCATTGCAACGAATGCGAGATCACCACCCTGATGTAGTGAAGACCAGGAGTATTTCACTTCGTACGAGCCAAGCTGCGGAGAAATAAATGAAAGTAACACGAACAAGCAATACCTGAAATTGACAATGCTCAGATCTATAGACTACAGCACAACAGGATTTACAAAGAGAGCAAAATCAAAATGCTAACATAGCATGTTGGTCACAAGTATGACTTGAACACACCCAACTAGAACTATTTACAACCCACTCAGGTCAAGGCCTAGCTCTTCTGAAATATCGTTAAATCAGGAAGGTGAATGAATTGAGCCTAATTGCCTACCTACTACATGTCATTGGGAATGGAAAATGCCATGATATATGTGACCAGACATTGGTGAGATTGCATTGAACTCTTCTGCTGCAGACCTTGATTTGTACAGGAGGTGCCGAGCCCCTAATGTCTAATGATCTAATGTGCGACATGCTATGCCGTTGAGATATAGTGCCGTTCCCTGGATATGAAACGTGTCAACTGGGTAGGCATCAACGTGAACTCAGGCTAGGCTAGAGCTGTACTTACTTTTTGATTGGAGAAGCCAGACAGCACTAACTTAGGCTACCTTCATCACATGCATAATGCTAGGTTATGTTACTCAGGCTTCCCCACATGCTGGCCTTCTCAGCTACAGATAACTTCTTGGAGCGAACAGAGTGATCTCAGTACTCTCAGTATTGACAGAGTTCTATATACAGTAGTTTTACAAAGATCGTACCTCCAAATTCAATCTAGTACTACTAGTAGCTACTTGTTGTAACACTCACACAGGTTAGTGTTTACATACACTAGCTGTAACGACCAAAACCAGTAACCTGTCAGCTGTACTGCGTGTATGTTATTGCGCAATACTTTTTCGCGAAATCAGTGCTAAATACGTACGGTGGCATTTTATCTCCATCATTCACTGGAATTCTTGTAAATATACTACAATCTGTCCAAACTGCAGTGTTTGTAGATGATCGTTATGCTCACAGCTCCGAAAGCATGCAAATTCAGGTCTCAAAACTGTGTGCAGAAGAAAAGAATGATCTTGACTGTAATGCTATTATAAATTTAGACATTTTGAGTCGGGCAATTGATGGTTTCTGTTCTTGTGCTTGTGGTGGTGAGCTCAAACTCAAGGATAAGACTGATTGTGTGATTGTGATTGTGTGATAACTGAAGAGAGCTACTGATGAGATTCGTGTAAAGGAAGGTCACTTGCCATTGGTTAATGGCCCAGAGGATGATAGGCCCAGCAACGTTGCAGTAACGTGTGATGGTACTTGGTTGAGAAGAGAATTTTCTTCACTCCATGGTATGTCGACAGTATTGGCTGCACAGAGTGGCAAAGTTCTTGATTACGAAGTTTTAAGCCGTTACTGTCACGAATGCATGTGCAAAACAAGCAGATCCATCAGATAAATGGAAAGAAGACCACAAACCCGATGACTGGTGGCTAACTACGAGAGATCGGCACCTTCAATGGAGCCAGTTGGGATGGTATGCATTTTCAGTCGGGTCCAAGAAAGAGAGAGGGCTACAATATACCACATACATTGGAGATGGTGGACTCGAAGCCATTCTTGGAAGTTCCGGGTAGCAATCCATATGGAGGGGAGAGAATCCTGTAATGAAGAAAGATTGTGTCGGGCACGTCCAAAAGAGGATGGGGACAGGCCTGCGGACGCTAAAGAAAAAATTCGAAAGGATTGAAGCTATCTGACGGGAAGATGCTTGGTGGCAAGGGAAGGTTGACGGATAAGGTGATAGATTCAATTCAATTTTGGTATGGACGGGCAATCAGAAGCAAGAAAGGATGATTCTAGCCACAAACATCACCTATGTCATACCGGTGCCGACAGCTGGTGCAACTACCAGAAAGCTATAGCCGATGGAAAGCTGGACGAATACCGCCACAAATGGAACCTCCCACCTGAAGTTATGGAAGTGATGAAACCACCGTTAACACGTCTTTCTGCTGACTCCTTGCTCCAGAAGTGCCTTGACTTGCATTACGCAGAATCCCAATGAGTCTCTCGATCAAGTTATATCTGGACACGATGTCCAAAATCTTCCTTTGCCGGTAACGAAACCGTACACGTTGGGCCACAGCAGATGCAGCGTTTGAATTCAATGAAGGAATTACAACAAAGCTGAGCATCATGGAGCAACAAATGAAGATTAAACCCGTAAAGCCATAAACTTAGGAGAATTCTTCTTGTTGAGGAAGGGACAACGAACGAGTCGGGTATGCGCAGCGAGCAGCGAGCGAAGTGGGGGAAGTCGAACCGACGAAAGGCGTCGAAATATTAAGAAGGGATTTGAAGAAGGCTTAACCACTAAAGAAGGGGGGGGAGTTGTTATGCTGCAGGGGCATTTTAATGTACAGTACATCTACTATTGATTATTGACTGCTGAATTGATTTTAGGATAGAAACATATATACTATTTTTATGGGTTTAATGAAGTTTTCCAAAGTGTGTTATTATTTAGCAGTGCAGCATATTTACATAAAGGCCGTTTTCTAAGTTTGTGCTATTTTGTAAAACTATTACAGTATTTCCCCCTTATAAAACAAGTACTGAATAGGCAGGCTATGGATATGAAAGTTTCACAGAATGTAGGAAATGTATGTATGTATGTATGGTGTGAATTTTTCAGTTTGTTGTATTTTCTTCTAATATTTTAGTTATCGACTTAATTAGCGTTAACTAAGATGTTTGTTAATTACAACCATCATAATTTCAGATAGGTATACATTATAACTAAACTTGTTAATTCATGCTATAATAGATATTCCCAAGAACCTCTGTACCAAATTTTATTAAATTTTAGTTTACCATTCCAAAGATATTAGGGAAAATATCATATTTTAATGAATTTCTTTAAAATATGCTAAAAAGTAATAATTTGCATATATTTCCATTTTTGGTAAAAAACATGTGATAAAGTGCATTTTGTAGCAGCAATATTAGAAATGATATTCCTAAATCTGAGGGTGCTTTCTAAGGGTTAATGCCACCTTAAAACAACGTATGAGAGGATTAGTCCAAATCCCAACATTGACGTTGACTCCTGTTACAGTCACGCATGTTTTAAATGTAGCACAGCGTCATTTAAGTATTTCAAAGTTTTCGTTTACAAGTTTTAGATCAACGTTTGAAAATCATTACCTTCGTATTTATTCACTAATATGTGTTTTTTTGTTTTTACTAAAGGTATCGCACCGGGCAGGGGTTTCAAGACGAAAAGATCGTCCAGTAAAAACCAGCTGACGTCCACACGGCTGAGGGAAAAAAATGGCTTCTTGTCCGCTCTCTTTGGTGTAAGTTGAAAAAAAGCTTAGAAGTAATCTGCGACCCTTGGAGCACCGTCAAATGTCCAGTGCAGTTCTCGTTAAGCAAGTTCTATTCGCTTTATGCTTATCACCTTACGTATCTGCATACTTCTGGTGGAGCAGAGACTTTTGTGATTTATACTAGTGTCTGACTTCAACATTGAACTTGAGATACAGTTCTCTGTAGTACAATGTCACTTTTTTTGCTTTGACCTCTGTTTTACATTTGATAAATTTGGCAGAATTAACAAGCCAGAGATTTAGGACTCGTGTCTGATTAAATCTCAAATACTGTTCGCTTTACCCCCCATTACCTTAAATACCAATACGCACAGACCCCCCCCCACCCGAGTTCTTCTACACTATGAATAGCTTTTAGGCATCGATGCTTAGTTTTAATTTTTACAAAAAATTCCCTTCTTCAAAAAGTGGAGAAATAAGGAAGCTCCCCAGCAGCTGGCTGACAAAGTCGACATGGCCCTCTCCAAGAGCGAGTCGTTGGTCTCGGACCAGAACTCGTTCAAGACGGGCTTCTTGGAGGGGTACCTCAAAGGGAAGGACGACCCCAAGAAATCGGAGAGGTGGAAGGGATGGACCACTTTCGCCGTGATCGGAATTGTCGGCTACGTCTACTTTAAGATGATGTCGGTGTTCTGTAAGTTATGTATATATATTTATATCTGGTATTTTATATTCTATCATCATTTGTTGCTTTTGCCCATTGCTGTGTGTGTCAGTAGAGATTAACTGGTAGGGGAATAACTAGTGGTGGGATGTAGCTGTTGCATGTTACCACCACCTTGTGTTGTGTTAGTATTAGGGGTATACTACACCTGTGATGTAACTGTTGCATGTTACAACCTTGTGTTGTGTTAGTATTAGGGGTATACTACACCTGTGATGTAACTGTTGCATGTTACAATCTTGTGTTGTGTTAGTATTAGGGGTATACTACACCTGTGATGTAACTGTTGCATGTTACAACCTTGTGTTATGTTAGTTTTAGTGGTATACTACACCTGTGATGTAACTGTTGCATGTTACCACCTTGTGTGCTGTGTTAGTATTAGGGGTATACTACATATAACCAGTGATGTGCTAGTCGAAGGTGCAGTATAATATTCAAAAGTGAGAATAATCTATGTGACTGGCAGTCATGTCATTTCTTCTCCATACTCCCCCCACCACAGCTAGGGTATCGATCATTGGCACATCAAGCGTGGACAACATTACCGTCAGCGATGTTTCCTTTGATGATGTCAGAGGGGTAAGCATGGCTCATTAAAACTTTAGAGTTCTTTCCACGGTTGGGGCTTCTGCCTTGAGTATAGAGAAGACCCCTCTTGATCTTTGTGAACTGAATGGATCGGGTATTTTGGCAAACTTTGGAATTGATGCTGGATTACGGTAAGCATGGACAGACTAGACTGAAAATATCAAGTGTTGTGTGAAAGTCACTTAAATTCACCGTAGTTTGAAGAGATTTGTTCAGAAAGCCTTAGATATTTTCCTTGTCGAAGATGGGCCAAGTGGAGATTGAGAAAAGAAAACCCTGTCATGAATATTCATTATGAAATGTCTTGTAATTATTAAAAGTTAAGATGTAAATTTTCTTGCATACAGGTTTCATTCTTTGGTATGGTTGAAGGCAATTCACCGCCCCCCCCCCTCCACAAGGTGTATGGTGTATAATTGAGAAAGTTGTTCATTTTCCAAACAAGGCATATAAGATGAAACTCGTTTTTATGGTTTCTCATTTCGCCAGATTGACGAAGCCAAGGGCGAGCTGGAGCATGTCGTCAACTACCTGAAGGATCCCGAGAAATACACCAACCTGGGAGGAAAACTCCCTAAAGGTGAGACGGCGTCCACCGTCACCTAAGTCGATGAAACTATGAAGCCCCCCCCAGTCATGCGTGAACTGGACAAATCCCAGTTCACAAATATGCAATTCACGTGCGATCCAGAATCAAGAACAAAATGGGGTCTTATTGCATGATTTTCAGTTCACCCGTAAATTCAGATAAGAACCAGACAGGTCTGTGGATGATTTGCGGTTCACACGTCATCCAGTTTGAACCAGACAGATCAAGATCAAACAGGTCAAATTCGAATCACGTTTCACTTACACGCGTCTCTGGACCAGGCGGGCCCGTCCTTATTCAACTGGTTCCTGCTCCATCTCTGCAAGCGGGGTTGGGGGATTTATGGTTCGGAATCCCAGAGAAAAACCCCCCTATCACACCCGACATCTTTTTACGAAAAGCAATAACGTCACTATAAAAGTTGATGGTCGATATTCAATTGTCTCCCAAAGTTATTTTGTTATCTTTGGTGGGTTTATTTATTTATTTTTTTTTGGGGTGGGGTCGCCACAGGCGTTCTGCTGGTTGGAGTTCCAGGTACGGGAAAGACACTGCTGGCCAGGGCGGTAGCTGGAGAGGCCAACGTACCGTTCTACTATGCTTCCGGCTCGGACTTTGACAACATGTTCGTCGGTTCCGGTGCCAAAAAAGTCCGAGACGTCTTCGGTGAGCAATTATGGTAATTTGGTTAGACTGGTGCCAGGTTAAGTTGAGAAATCACACGACATCACTGTCGGTGAGTGAGACGTTGGTAAGACTTATTGAGAGAGAAGAGAATGTATTGCGAAGACACGTCTTTGTCATTTCGATCTCGACTGGTTGACGAAAAGAAAAAAAAGTATGATTTTTGGATTGTTTTGTTATTTTTTGTAAAACATATGATGTTTGAAATTTTACTGAAGAAATGGTTTTGAATAAATGTTGTATATTTATTAAACAGAAGATGTGATCAAGTCGATCATACGGTTACATTAGTATCCTGAGCACGTTCCCCCCCCTTTGTCAACTGTATAAGTTCAAACCTGTGTTACATTACAACAAATATTTGTTGCTCGTGACCGCTTCCTATGCGCAGCACCAGGCTTCTATCATTCGAGCCTGCTAGTCCGGGGAACCAGCGGATGGCCAGACTACTTAACCTCTAAACATGAGTTTTACAAACAAAATAGTCCTATAAAACGAATGTTTCGAATCATCAGACCCCCCCCTCTGGACGTTTTTCATTTTCTGTTTTGTTCAAATCAATTTATCCACGAGACAACCCGTCGGCATGTTTCTTTGATAATGCTTTAATATCTCTGTTCCTTCCACGCGGTTAAAAAACTCGCCAGGTCCTCACACACCCTCTATCCTCGACGACTTGTTTCCGTAGCTCGTGGATGTGCTTTTGGACTCGTTTGTCTATTTCCACACACGTCACCAATTTTTTTTCCCTTCTGTTTTTTCGTTTTACTCTTTTTTTTTCCGAATTGTAAGCCGAGGCCAAGCTCACCACGCCGTGCGTGATATTCATCGACGAACTGGACTCGGTCGGCGGCAAGCGGGTGGACTCCCCCCTGCACCCGTACGCCCGGCAGACCATCAACCAGCTGCTGTCCGAGATGGACGGGTTCAAGCAGAACGAAGGCATCGTGGTGCTGGCGGCTACCAACTTCGCCGAATCCCTCGACCAGTGAGTCGGAACCGCAGCTTTTGTCCCCCCCTCCCCCCCGGATGGCTCCGTTCGCGCTCTCTGCAGCTTTTTGCCGGGACTTCATATTCCCTTAATTTTTGGGGGGAATTTTTTGCAAGAATTCCTTTGGTGTTATATGCAGTTTTTTGTATGCAGTTTTTTGTAAACATTTTGACGTCTTGAAAGCAGCACGTTTATACAGGCGTCCTTCATTTCTGCAAGATTTGCAATCAAATCTATCGTACGCGCATCAGTAGATTTATTTTGGCAGATTTGTAAGAGAGCCATCCATCTATCATTTCTGGCATCTTTTGGCTTAAAGGAGCGAGCACTTACACAAACCGAGAAGCCCACACGAAGCTGCCGAGTCTCTCTGTTCGCTTTCAAAACTCGGGTGGTGCCCGTTGGCCCGTCTCTTTGACCACATAGGGAAGTCGACATTTTTTAAATGTTTTAATTTTTAATCGAAACCGGTTACCCGCCGGTACCATCGATGTCTGGCTGGGTTTCGTCGTCCTTTCGAGTCCCACCGCCGTTGCGCGTAACACTCTCCGAGACGGCACGTTCCCACCTGTGCCACCATTGCGCGTCTAACGCAGTGCATTTAAATAAGAGGATCTTTTCTGCCATTTGTCACCAGAGCGTTGACCAGGCCAGGCCGCTTCGACATGACCGTGACGGTCTCGGTACCAGACACCAGAGGGCGGCAGCAAATTCTCGACCTGTACCTAGCGAAGATTAAAGTTGGGCCGGGTGAGTGAAAATTTATCGAATTTTATGAGGGGGGAATGTTTACTTTTCAGCAGTGATGATAAACCCAACAATCTTCTTTCAAAGAGTACCATTAGTGTTATTACAAAGAGGTACATTGATTTCTGGGCTGGTTTGAAAGTTATTTTAAGGCAGTGTAAAAAGTCAATATCTGCATTCCTACTAACTGTTGGTATTGTCCGGGCAATCATTCGCCAACTCGTAGCTAAAGTTGTGAAGAAATGCCAGTCGGCTGTTAAATTAAGACTTAACGATACGGTTCGGGTGCAAAGATCGCATAATATTAGCCGATTGTTTGGCAAACGAATATCACAGACTGGAATTAACTCCAAGCAGTTGGAGGACAGACGCTGTAATTAACTGAATGGCGTAGAATTTGAGGCACTTTTGAGTATTTTTGTGGGTGTTGATTTTGTTTTGCAGAAAATTTGCTTCAAAGTGAATTGAAAGAAAGAAACGATACATTCCAACTATTGAAAGACCACTGATCGGTTCCCGGCATTCTGGTAGTCATCCGTAGACTGGTAACGACAAGTATTCTCACCCCCGGTCTCCAGCCATGGTCTGATATTCGAAGGTGGCATTTATTAATTTTTATTTTTCCCCGTTATTCAACAGACGTGGACGTGAAGGTTCTGGCTAGAGGAACAGTGGGTTTCACAGGTAAGGGTAAAAAAAAACACCCTGACTCGTTAAACCATTCTTCTCGATGCTCCCTGAATCGACGATTCTTTTCAAACATTGCGACCGTTTGACGTCGTTATCCTGGCCTACGATTTGGAAGGATGGTACGGACGGTTACGTTTACGCGCCCTTCCGTCTCCTATGCAGTCGTTGGCAGTCGCCCGTGACGTGGTATTCCGGGGGGGGGAGGGCATTGTTTCGGGGATTTAATGGATTAGACGGATTTGTCATTTTTTATCGACAGGTGCGGATTTGCAGAACCTGGTGAACCAAGCTGCATTGGGAGCGGCCAGGCTCGAGAAGGACTCCGTGGACATGGCCGACATGGACTTTGCGAAGGATAAGATACTAATGGGTAAGTAAGGAAGGGGGGATTTCCCTCGTAGATCTATGCGCGATTCTCACATGAATCATGCTTTGAAAAAGTGATGCGGTGGGTCGATGTTGTTTTTAAAGTTTGATTTAACGCAGAAATTGCTGTCTTTTTAAAATGACCCTAACCCTAACCCGCTTTTTAAAATGTCGAGGGCGTTTATTTCCACCGCCTGTAAATAAATACGTACGGGGCTCGACGAGGCTCTAAATTGAGGTCGTAGTTCAATATTCTGTCCTCCGACGTTGACCGTCTGTAAGGGGGGGTGTTGGTCGGGATTATCTTTCAGATATGGGGGGGGTACGTTTGTTTGTATGTGCGAAAAATGCCGTCGTAGAGTTCGTATTCATTTGTGTCTCGGTTGCCAGGAAACCAACATATACGAATACTGCCCCCAGGTTGGATGGCGTACGTCGTCGATATTCAAAATCTAACAAATTACTTCATCTTTCATTTCCAAAGTAAATAAAACGACTCGTCCATGTCGTCTTATGTAAGTTATGGCATCGTTATCTGAACAATAATTTTGTGGAAAGCTCTCTCTTTCTCTCCAAAAAATGAGAAACTTTTGAAAATGAAAAAATTGCAAAATTTCGTAGGCCCAGAGAGGAAAAGCGCTAAGATCGATGCAAAGAACCTTGAAATCACGGCATACCACGAGGGCGGCCATGCGCTGGTGGCCTTCTTCACCAAAGACGCCAGACCGATAAACAAAGCCACCATTATGCCGAGAGGTCCGACTTTGGGTCACGTGAGTAAAGATTACTAATATTCTATATTTATTCTATATTATTATTATATACTAATTAGTTAATAATCATATTTTGTATTGGATTTAGAGCTTCCCCCTTCTTTTTTTTTGGGTGTCATTTGTTAATATTCCATTTTTGCACCTAACGCTGGTTTGTTTACTTTGACACGCATGGCATGGCAGCGTATTTTAACATCCGATAAAAACAAACTTTGAAACATGTTAGAGGCACACCACTGTCCTGGCTGCAACTGCTCAAACTTATTATGTAATGCTAAATGTGGTGTTGGAAGTAATCCATGTAAGCCTTACTTATGTTTGCTTGGCTAGCCACATGAATGAAGTACTGCCCTCAAACCGTCTGACGATTTCGGAAGCTGACACCGTATTTTTGGGGAACGGTCCGAAACCGCGCCCCGCGTGAAATGTTGCCATAATCAGAAGAAACTCTAACCTGAAGTGAAGCGGAGCTACGAATTATAATTATATCCTTTTGCATAACATCTCTGCTGATAACCATTGAAAATAGTTTGAGATTGCCATTTTGCCTTATTAGAGAAGGCCAAATATAAATCATGTAGTGAATGGTCATGTAGTGATCGATCATGTAGTTATTGGTATTTGTAGTGATGGGTCATGTAGCGATTGGTCATGTATTTATTAGTCATGCAGCGGTTGGTCATGTCATGATTGGTCATGCAGTGATTGGTAATGTAGCAATTGGCCATGTAGTTATAACTCATGTAGCGATCGGTCATGTAGCGATTGGTCATGTAGCGATCGGTCATTTAGCGATCGGTCATGGTTAAAATAATCAGATCTGTTCTGCACGTAGGTCTCACTCCTGCCGGAGATGGACCAGTGGAATGAGACTAAAGCTCAGCTGCTGGCCCAGATGGACGTATGCATGGGAGGGAGGATAGGAGAGGAACTCATCTTTGGAACGGAATACGTCACCACAGGAGCGTCGAGCGATTTCGAGCAGGCCACCAAGATTGCGAGATTCATGATCACCAAGTGCGGCATGAGTGATAAGGTTCGCCCCGTTATTTGAAGCAAGGCATCTGTAAAACTCTTAATTTGATATTTCAATAAATACAAATGTTTCAGATCTGTTAAACCTATTAAGTCATGTTTCTGGATCCTGCCTGGTATGGTACCTTTTTCGTACCTTCTTGATTCGCCTGGCTATCCGAGACAAAATTCTGGTTCGCTTTTGTCGCTGTTTTCATCAACAGTCATACCTAGGCTTTTTTTGTACATTACGGACGATATCTGTACACTCTTGATATTGTGGTGTAGATTACGGGCGATATCTGTACACTCTTGATATTGTGATGTAGATTATGGGCGATATCTGTACACTCTTGATATTGTGGTGTAGATTACGGGCGATATCTGTACACTCTTGATATTGTGGTGTAGATTACGGGCGATATCTGTACACTCTTGATATTGTGGTGTAG
>JAODAG010145222.1:0-16807 GCA_027574785.1 Orphnurgus asper
TATATATAATATATATAATATATATATATGATAGATCTTATTATTGGTGAATAAACCTTCTTTACTTCAAATATGATTTGACTCGGTTAGCCGTTATTTTGCCGTTTGTACCCTTACAAAATATTCTCGCGAAAATCTAGCGAGAAATTTCTCGCGAGATTTTGGGCACACGAGAAATTCCTCGCGAGAAATTCCTCGCGTGCCCAAAATATCGCGAGAAATTTCTCGCGCGAAATGGATATTTTCGCGAGAAATTTCTCGCGCGAAATGGGTATTCTCGAGAGAAATTCCTCGAAAGAAAGGCACACATTTTAACGACGAAAAGAGCTTTCAATGAGCTTTGGCAAAAAAATTACCAGTTCTGATCAACATTAGCAGTTTGTCACTTCTTGCAACATTAAAGGTGCCTCTTACAACTTATTCCAGGCATATAATGGTCCATTCACAGGTCTTGACAGTGCAATAGTTTACACAGTCTTCTGTCAACCATGCATGAGGTAGCTATATAGCACACTATAGTGTCTCTCTTGTATTTTCTCGCGAGAATTTTTTGTAAGGGTTTATTTATTCAGCAGTATGTCTGCCAAATGCATTAATTCCTTAAATATAATACAATTCTTTGTATTTTTTTTATATTTCGAACTCAATAGGCCTATGCTGTTCGAAAGTGATACAGATATGCCATGAATATGTGATAAAACCCACCCCCGTATCCATCCCCCTTAAAATAACTAATAAGACTACGCAGAATTAGGATCGACAACAAAATAAATCAAGCACACAATTCGTTGATTCAAATGGATGTCCATTTTATTCCTGTCTTCTAGACATTCATCATTAATTTGTTATAATTTCCATTTTTACAGTTTTCATACATAAATATCACCATCATAAATGTACTGGAACAAAAATGGTAGCTCGTAACCGTCACACAGGAGACACCATCTTTAAAACTAAGAACCAATATGGCTTTGAAAGAATACACAGAAAGAAGATTGCTTCAGAAATCTAAAAGTAATTTCTTCTTGCAAGGAAAGGGTACCGTATATCTGCAAGACATATTCATCAAACTTCTCGTACTCTCACCAGCGATCTCATGACATAGTAATCATCCATAGGGCTGGCTACTATCAATACATCACTCTAAATGATATTAAAACCTTAACCTACAATTAAGGGGCGAGCGACGTACCTTCAACCAAATTATTCAGTATTCATAGATCGATCAACCTCATATTAAATAAATGTGGCTGTACTTGTAAATTGTAAAACAGTTGTAAAACAATTATGACTGTTTGGGGAGAGAAAATTCTCATAAGCAAATTATTCCAATCTATCTTCTGGAAGTGATCATCCTATCACATTTATACGGAAACTTTAACTACATAAAAAAATACCCACAAAAATTACCCACTCATTCCATAGGCTGATATCAATACCTCCATATGTATTTTTTTTTTATTAAACAAAATTGCACCAAACGATTGTGTTCATCGTGTTAATTTCCACAGATAATTGAGGAGAAAAAAAATATACGAAGAGCACATAATTAGAAATGTAATTAGTAAAAGCCTTGACATGTAAACACGTGTAATGTGCAATGAATGGGAAGTTAACATAACGAGGAAACTAATTGCCCAAAGCTGATTGGTGACAATAGCGGTTTCACATCTTTAAGTAAATTTGTTTGAGGTCAAGGTGTGGTCAAAAAACCCTGACAGAAGATTAGAAAACGTTCAATGCATTATGATATCAGATATGGCGATCTAAGTTTTAGAGCAGACCAGTTTGTTTTGTGTATTGCCTATCATAAATGTGTCTGCATCCAAATTGGAATACACCATTGCATCTGACTGCTGTATTCACTGCATACCGCAGTTAGAATATCTTGACATATGTACCATATGTACTGCATGTAACATATGAAACGTCTAAAATAACATTTTGTTAAATGTTTTAAACAAATTAAAATTCATTTCAGTGTCAGTGTGGAGAAATATCTTTCTGCAAACGCAATTGAGCTTTTAATGGACAGTTTGTTGCCAAACGTCTGGAATTAAATAGAACACGAGAAGCCAGAAGGCATTTCCTTTCACATTGCCGAGAAATAGATGTTCACTAAACAGAGATTTTGTTCTATTACCGTACATCATTTCTTACATGGCGCACCATAAATAAATAACTGCTAGTTTTTAATCAATTGAATACAATCACCTATTTCTTAATTTGAAGCACTTTGCGATTTAAATTTAAACCGAAAACTTGTTTAAATTTATCAAACGGTAGAGCAGCAGCTAAGGTGGCGAAAACTTGTGTCAACAATTATTTTCACCATTTTCGTTTCTTTCCAAGATCTAAAATGGTTTCTAATAAACAGGTATGACCTGCACACAAAGCATCAGCTACGTGCAAGCTCAAACTAATTTTTAACTCTGAAATGAAATAAAAAAGAAATGTCTGTAACTTGCTGGTTACAATCATCGATTTGTCATGACTATCAGAATAGGATGATTAGGTCTTTACAAAATTTGGACCCCAACATCCTCCAAAACTGGATAACAATCAATGAGAGGCATGCTACTCATCTTACCGGTATCTAGCAGATGCTATGGTTCACCATTGGACACTGATATAACTCAAAACGATATCTTACCCTGCATATAGTTCAATGTGTGCACATTACGAGGCAGTACACTCGCCCAATGATCTCCACGCCTTCACTCGAGCGATATAGGATCACGGTTCGATCGAAATAGGATTGCAGTGGATCGGGCACAATGATGCCGTGTGGCCTATGCTGCCGCCATTGGGTTTTGCCGTTCTTTCTTTGGTGGCTTTTCTTAAAAAGCAATTCGATAGAACTCAAATATTAGTCGATATGTGGGTGCTTTATAGAAATGAAGATACTTGTGATTTTGGTTATACGAGAAACAGCAGCATTGGCAACAAATTTCATCACGTTGAAAGTGCGTTTTCATTGGGGGGGGCATAGGAGGGACAATTCTCAGTACATGCAGTATGCTCTGGTTATAAATGGTGATGCTCCACAATTGTTCACCACAATCCATCCAACTGCACTTGAACCCCCATCCATTCTATCATGGGCTGCGAGTACTTTTACATGGATGAGAGTTTGATGGTCATAAGGTCTGTGTCAAGGGAGTTATGAAGAAGCTGACCAACTTCAACTTACTATATTTGAAAAGAAAAGGTAACTAATGGGGGGGGGGTTGGAATGCAAACTTGAGGGTGCACAGGTTAACAAAACTGTCAACCTCATTATTATTAACAACAATATTAAATTTTTCACAATGTAATATGCAAAGAAAGCCCAAGGGACAGAGAAACACCACAAATTAGATTATGAAAATATTAATGGTCATGATACGTCACCTCATCATATGGTATGGTGGTGACAATTTAAACACTAAATTAACTTGCTTAACATGCTGCTCTGGGTACAAATATGCTAGCTATATACCATGAGGGGACATGATTGCTAAAAAAATAAAAAAATATGCATGAATACACACTGATTACACAACAAAAATAATGTGCCTACGATAAAATACCTCACCGACAGAGCATATAACGACATTTACATACAGTAGATGATTATCTGATCTTTCATTCCCACTTGAGATCACAGGGATATGATCCCAACTGGAGAGGATTATCTTAGTGTGAGTGCTTTATGCAACCCAGGATCCAGAATCTTCATTGGCCGGTTGGGAAGATGCTGACCAAACCACTGAATGAAGGTAACCAACATCTGCCTATGTCAGTATATTTATGTTGTAATGTGGCCGGTATTATGCACAGCCTGGGACAGCCACTTTTGTTATCAGCCCTATATCCGTGATCAAACGGAAAAGTTCTGTAGAGAAGATTACACAAGGTAACACTCATGGAACATGGGGAAATAGTGGCAGTTCAACCATATTTAATAATGTGACATATTAGCAAAAGAGTTTCTTAAACAACACTTTGACTGTACAAAATGTTCTCCATAAGCATCTAAACTGTTCACTGATCTGTATTAAGTGCAACCTCACATTACAGAGACTACCACTGTAGTTTTTCATGTGTGCATTTTATGAATAGCATGTCTGAGATTTTAAAACAAAACAAAATATGAGATGGAGAATCATGTCAAAGACTTCATGATAGTTAAACATTTTTAATGGTATGAGCATATTTAAATGCTTAATTTTACGATTATCCAAACACTGTAGATCATGAAAATGTGCTGTTATCACCTGGGTATTGACAAGTTATTTAATTACTAGACATGGCCCACTTAGGTTTAGACTTCTTAACCTCATTCTACACTGTTCAGCTGTTCTGTGGTCACTAGGACAATGTATACACCACCAAGCACTTAACCAACAATTAATTCAAATAGTAATGTGTCTTAATGTGACATATTTGAACAGGGCAGTTCTGGGATCATTCAAGTAATCTTTTCCATGATTAAGTCAGTTTATTAATATTATTCAAAGAGATGAAGTGACATTGTCAAAAATCTATGGTACCTCATTATTAACTACATGATGACTACTTTCAGTTGTATAAGTAACATGGTCATGCACAAAGTGAGCATCATATCACCCTTTGAAAATGATCTGACAAGATGATCACATGATTTTAATCAAATTTGTTCTGTACAAAAAATTGAAAAAGCATATTCCTCAATTGATTAGAAAGAAACACATAATTGTTTAAAGTTATGCAACATCACAGATGAAAGTGGAATTACCTTCTCATAACATAAATTTGGGTACTTGTTCTGCTGGAAGTGATGTTGATTGGGGCCTTCACCTTAATGCTGTAACCTCTAATGCTCTATAAAATATATTAATATTTTGTATAAATTTACTTACATGTGCCCCTCCCCTGTCACTTTCTAAATTTGAATATGCACAAACAAACCTCAAATGTGGAAATGGGGGAACCGATTAAGCTATGTGGAAAGCATGGCTAACTCTTAGCAGGAACTTGCAAATAATGGCTCGGAGTTCTGGTTTTAAATCGAAGGTGATGATTTCACAGATGAAAGGGTAACAGTAGGAGGCGTGGACCTTGAACTGTGAACAAAACAGAAGTAGGGTAAAACGAGGTTAAATAAGGAGGAAGTAAGAAAATCCAATTGTGCACTCGGAGGCAAAACTACCATTTAATTTGATAGTGGCAATGTGTCTAGAAATAGTGTGATTGTGGGATTTATAAAATCTTCCGTGTTTTTTATTTGTTCAAATACTTCGATTCTGGCAAAGAACTAGAACATGTGTGAAGGAACATTTTGTAACACATTTCCATACTTTGTACACATTTGGAAAGTGTGAAAGCTTCGTGACGGTACCAGGGTACATTTCTGCCAGAGTTGCTCAAGATTCTACTCACCTTCTGTTCTGGCAATTTTAGAATCCGTGTGAACATTAAGACCAACAGGGACTTCCATGCATTTCTGTGGCTGTCAGATTGCAGACCCAGGAAATATTGAAGTGCAGTCTTTGCGACCCTGTAAGCAAAGACCAAAAGTTACCAAACCAAAAAATATATCACAAAATAAGTTTATGTTAAACTATAATCCCTTTTTAAAATATTTCAACTTAATGAAGATGGTAGAAGAGTAAGGATCGAAACCTTTTGGGAGGGTAAAAAGGATCTACAAATTGCCCGAGCTGAGACTGCATTAGCCAAGAAAATGTACCATGATATATACGTAAGGCGGTGTGTAGCGGTATGTCTTAAACAACGTCAGGAGAGAAACATCTTCATAGCAGCTGTTATGCAAATTTCTGATGTGAGGATTGTGCACCAATAAAATGCTGGTGAAACTTGGGACAAGAGTCACTGCATTCCAACTGGTGACGCCTTTCAAAATTAGCAAGATTCCATCTGGCCCCGTAGAAAATTTGTTATTTTCCCACCAGTTGAAAAATCACAATACTGTACATATATAATATATACATTATAATTTTTTAACTTCTGGGGAATATAAATGTTTTGCACTAGGCCAGCTGGTACAATACCATAGTATTCTAAAAATGAAATGATTAAAAATGGGACAATGTTAATTCGAACAAGTCTGCTGAATACAAATTCCAAGCAATATCAGATTTTGTCCACTCTGCATCCGGTCATGTCCCAAAATATCACGGGACTTTTTCGTCTTCATGGATTGCAAGAACAATGCTGTCACAGAATAATCAAGGCTAGAACTAAATTCAATGCCCTCACAGTAACATCTTTCCGACGATCCTAATAATTACATTTCAGGCATCACTACCCTAGTTGGACCTCCAGCCGGACATATCACTTACGTCGAGAGTTTGGCCTCAATATCGCTCTCGTCATCTTTCCTCATCTCATCGGAATACATCTTAAAGAGAACCCGCACGGCACAGGCCAGGCTGGAGGTCTCCTGGGTCGAGAGGTTGGGTTTGTTCTTTCCCCTGAAACCTGTATACGGGTGAGCAGAGAGGGTACTAAATAGTTATGCTCTGTGAGTGGAAGTAGGAATTGGAAGTCGTGGGGTTCCCTCAAGTCTCCAGCATCTACAAAAGACTATGTTCCATTTTCATAGATATGAAAGAAAAACCATTCCAGGCCAAATTAAGTAAAAAAAAAGAAAAGGATCTGTTGGATGATGGTGCATTGTCTTGAAAAGTTATTTGCTACAAAAGCTACAAAATTCAGATAAATTTAGTTGACACATTTCAATAACTATATCCCAATATATCAATTCCATCCCTGTATTTCCCACATTCATCTCTCTGGGCTCCATTTAAGCGATACACTGAGCGAGCATACCGGAAGTTGATTGAACGGGGGCAAGTGAAGCATTAATGCTTTAATTTAAGAAGTGTAACAATAATTTCCAATTTCAGGGCTTATACCTGCCATCCTTAATCTCTCTCTCTGATCATTATTGCTGTTGAATTCCCTCGCAAAGTGGTGCGACTCAAGTAGGCAGTCCAAGAGCTGGAACAGTTGTGGCGAACTTAGGAACCGGTACATCCCTCTCTCCTCAAGCTCTGTCTCTGTCAAACTGGAATTATCTTCATCAGTGAGATTCTGGGATGAAAGAAAATTGTTGGCCACTAAAATTTCAAAACCAGCCTCACATAAAATGGTTTGCATTGCTTGAGCATTCATTGGCAGTGCAGATATCCGAGACTCGGAACTGTGTTTCTCACAGGAAAATGCTTTTGGAATATTGCAGCCTGAAGAATCGAAGAGATCAAGGGGTCTTTCTAACTACATCGTTCCAATTTAAAACTGGCAAGCAATGAGATAATGCAATCATGCTGCTTACAATCTATCATGTAAATCATATTTCAATATGCTGTGACGACAAAACAACAACATGCTTGACAAACTTGGTAATTATGACAGATAACGTGGTAAAAGTTGTCAACGACCTGCAAGTGTTAAAATCACAACTTTTTTATTGTTAATTGCAGCAAGAAGCACGATGCTATCGATAAGCATTTAACACTAAGACTCCGAACGTCGCGTATACGTGTCGCAGGTTGCATCCTTCTATGTCCCAACGTCGTGTGACGGTGCTTTCCCGCTACGTATCGCCTTCATTAAAACGTTGTTTAGCCAAATGGAGGTAGTTTAATTTTATCGTCACAGAAAGTCTTGGCAAACGTTTACACCCTAAATTACGAATGGTGGGGTCCAGATAACATTATTTTTTACTAGTGAATTCAACACGGTTAAACATAGTTTGATTTTTCAAGATGGCGGCGCCCATACATCAACATTTTTCTCTCGATAAATATTACTAATTCGACTCGGATGACCAATATTTCTGCACACAACTAGCAGAAATGAATTTAGCAATATCGAAGACGATATTGGTGAGGTGACTGAGGATTTATATGTAACAATCGTGATATTTCGGGGGATTTAGATGCTGATTGGAATCGGACCTTCGCAAACCTAGCCTCGATGCGGTAGCCTAACTTTATCGCGTTAGGAATTATACGATTTTCTGTCACTGACAGGTTGGTTATTGGTTATGTTATAAAGACATCATAGTCTACAAACATTTACCACATATATGCATGTTTTAGATACACTAAACCCACATTACAAATGAAAATTCGACAAACAAAAGGACATTGGCATATAGCTTACATGTTAAGGCCAAGCCTATAAGTTCACATTTTTATTAGTCAGAATCAAGCTTCCATGTGGAATTGAATGTTCATATCCCAATATCCTATGCAGAAAACATTATAGATTTAAAAAAAACAATGAAAACATGTAAAAAATAATAACATGTTTCTTTTGATAAATTTATAGTTTTTTTTTATGATTTTCATTGTTTTATTGCATTTCCATTGTTTTATGGTTAATTTAGGCAATTCAGCTGCATGATTTTTCAACTATTTTTAGTAAAAATAAAATCGATATTTCCATTGCATCAAGAATATGTATAACTTTTTATCACTGTCCTCCTATTATAAGTTCAAGAGATGACTTTGAAGTTGAATAGGGGGAATAAAGTTAATTTAGTAAAAACCCTGTGGGATTCTGGAGAATGCACAGAGAAAACCCTGTGGGACTCAATGTGTTAACACTTGGAAGTTACCTTGCTTCAGCAACATCCATGTTGTTGGGTGTCTCTGGTACAAACATAACCATGGTGCTTTGATCATTTCCAATTGTCCCGTCGTCGTAGAAAGTAGCTGCAGGGTATACTGCGGCAATAAACGACCCTCCATCCACTGGCCGACTTACGGCCAGTGGCCTTCAAGGTATGTGTCATTACGCTACATACCTGCTCCGAGATTAATAACCTAGTAAGCTGCTACGATCGAGGTTCATCTCATATCTCTGATGGCTGCCAATCCGGGAATATAGGTTCAGTACCACTCCACGCCAGCAATGGTCAGGGGCACCATGTTGCAGGGCGACTCCCGTAATAAATGAACGGTGCTTTGAGAACATCGGCAGCAGCCCCTCAGCATTGGCTGTGGTGTACTGCCATCGGTTACCAAGCAAACTCTATAATAGTGATAGGCAGTGGTTTTAGCCTTCACATTTCAATAGGGTTTTTCTCTAAATATTCGTGTTGGCTGATAACCAGAGGATCGAAGAACATGTAACATGTCATTATTCCATATTCAATTTGATAATAATAGATTATTCAACTGCCTTCAAGGATATGTATCCGAAGGCCTTCACTGAATATTATTGTGACCAGACGAATGTCACTCACCTGAGCTGCTCTGAGATTCTCCTCATCCTCGTGGTTGCTGGTAGCCGGGAAGAAGACGATGTTATCAATGGTCTGTATTAGTTCAAGTTGCACCACGCACTGGATCAGCATTGCTGAAAAGAGTTTCTGGTCAGCAGCAGATTCTAAGAAAGAAAAAAATGCACAAAAACTATATGAATATCAGCACCACACACTAAAATCAGCTTACTAGTTGAAAAGAGTCTCTGGTCAACAGCAGATTCTAGAAAAGAAACCACAGAAAAACAAAATGGATGTCAGCATGCCCTTATAAAAAAGTCTCACGAGATCTCGTGAGAATTTCAAGAGATTTCGCGAGAAATACAAAATATATTGCGAGATCTCGCCAGCACATTTATGATAAAACTATATATGCAGACTTGCCACAATAAATGAAAAGTGACATCAAGCTTTAATCAAAACTCTATGAATGGGAATGAAAACTTCTCTACCAAGAAATTAAAAGACAATTTTCACGAATGGACAATGTTCAACTCACTCTGCCAGTCTGTACGCCGACTTCCCTTGCTTTCGTTACTGTTCACACTGTGTTGGCTTCCTGCTCTGTATAGGTTAGTTTTGCGGTCAGCTGCCTTTTCCTGCCCAGTTACGGACGACGGCTGAACGAAAAATGAAAGTTTCCAGAACTATATATTGAGAACACCATCCAGAAAGCTAGGGTTGTAAAAATTTGGGGAATGTTCCAAATGTTGTTAACCTTAATTGTCTCACATGGAATGCCAAAGGTGCCATGTTTGTTGTAATCTACAAAGCTTATCTTTGGCTTTTATTTCCAAATATAAACATGTCAAATGGTTTGGGTAGTACAATGTATAGGACCATTTTGTTTTAAATCATTTACGCCTTTTGGGATGGACATGTGATATCTCCAATAGCTTTGGTAAAGCCATTAACATTCTAGAGAAACAATTTTATGACCAAATTGAAGTACAAAGGAAACCACCACAACTTGCTTGGCATAGGAACTCTAAATAGGTTGAAGTTCTGTGTAAGTCACAAGCGGAAGAATACTGCCGATACAGCCCTGTGAGCGTTCTTTGTTTATCCAAGCTGTGACCACATACAGCGATCTCATTCAGAATGGAAATTAAGGGAAATTTATTACTGTGGTAGCTTTCCGACTCCAATTCTAGTGTTAGTTTTTTTTGCATTTGTAATCAATTATTAATTAATTCATTTCTTCAAATAGGTAGTACCTGTTCCACCAAATGGAAGGAATCCCTGCTTTGCCTGTCTGCTTCAAGGCCTGGCGAATCTAACGGCTCACTTGAGGATTCCTCTGGTCTCCATAACAACAGGCTGAGAGCGGAAAAGTAGAAGAGCCATTTACATGTCTCGCATACACTGTATATTTAACACTCAATGTGTCTATTACTGGTTTATTACAAGTTTTTATTCATTTGTTGTTTGTTGGTGCCAGAACAATTAGAGAGATATTTCTCAATTTGTATACGTTATTCTCCAATTGCATAATTGTTTGAAATATTTGATTATTTTACACATATCGTTAATTATATTATATATATCTTTATGATATGTCTTACCCATGGGGAATTGTGCTTCTGAATATCTCCAGCATGCATCCACATACCCTGTCCCAGTTCTCAGTGTTGAAGTCGGCCCCATTGGAGATGACCATGTGTTCCAGGCAGTTGGTCCCGGACCGAGCAAGTTGTTCGTTATCTGCAAAATTAACGACAATCAACAAATTCCCAAAGAAGGAGGTTATACAACGGTTTTAGATGAATGTAAGAGTAAAGGGGCATTCGCACAAGCGCATGATTTGAATTAGGGAGATTTTATCATGGACCATAAGAGTTGTAAATGTGCAATACTCTCTTTGTATCAAACAAAGTACAAGCACAGTGCCAGCTCCCTTGATCGAACAAACGCAAACAAATCATTGGTGAGCGCTCCACCTGTACTCTGTGCGTGCACTTTTATGCAGTTTATTGGACTGCAAAATTATCAACATTGGTCCATCATGAATTCAAACCTGTGATAAATCGCCCCATAAATTTCTCCAAGATATGCATTATATAGCAGCTGTTTGAGAGTTGGTACAGACTGGAATTTTGTTTGGGCATGTAGATAAA
Organism: Orphnurgus asper; assembly: GCA_027574785.1. NCBI lineage: Eukaryota > Metazoa > Echinodermata > Holothuroidea > Elasipodida > Deimatidae > Orphnurgus > Orphnurgus asper. The sequence goes on from JAODAG010145222.1 coordinate 11,377, forward strand.
AAACCATGGACTGTAAATTTGTCCCTTGACCATTTTTAGTGGTATCAGCCTGATGTCTGGATAAGAACATAAGAATGTGAGATACGCATTGTTTTTAACACATTTTTCCAACTCAAAATGCTGAATTAAGGTCAAAACATTTGTTTCACAATATTGCACCAAACAATTGCCACATTCACAGCATGTTGCACTTGCCACGAGAGTTGTTTGCAACAAACTAAAGGGTCTGGTTTCACATAATGACTTGCAACCAATCGACAGCCAAGTACTCACCGGTATATGCTTAGTCACGTTTAAAAGAATTGTTCCCCAACTACTTTTCCATTTTACTAGCACCACACTATACAATCAAACAATAGCTATGTTCTCATCAGGCACATATGCACTGCAATTGTTATTAGTGAACTTGTCCAACCATTCTGGTTTCGCATTTACACCAATCACAAAAGATGTGGTCTAGCTGGAGTCACAACAAACTTTTGATTCCAATATAGGCACAATCAGACAACGGCTACGTTCTCTTCATTAATGCACTGTAGCCTATCAGTTACAAAAACTGACTGGCGTCATATTGCCCTATCATTATGATACGACGACCAATCACTAATACACTGAACGTACAAACTAAACGTGCATGTGATATGTATGTATAGGCCAACATCTCAAACACACTACGATACAATACGTAGTGCAGCTCTCAAGAAAAATAGTGTGGTGACCGTGCAGTCATGTTTGTTATCACATACTGTGATCTTCATCCAACGTTATTGGGAATGACACAAAATGGTCTACTTTTTATAGGAAAACGGGTAGTAACGTACGTTGCCGATTATGCCGGTACTTGTCGTAGTGGTGAGTCACAGTGGTCGATGACTAATTGATGAGGAAGAATGCCCGCATCGAATGATTTGAATAATGTTTTACAGTGATTGTTAATGTTAATTGACCACTCAACATCATTGATTCAAGGAACAGAGAGACATTTTGCTACATGAAGGTGATCTACACAACAAGCCCGAAATGAAACCCCCAAAAATACTCCCTCTAATGGCGCACCGTCCACCCTTTGCCCGTATAATCCAACTCGACCGCTATCCTTACCTTGTTGGGCACACCACAACAGCTGCTTAAGTAGATCATCCATCAGGATGGCATTGAGCACGTCGAAATATTGACTGAACACGTCAACTATGGCAAACAGGGCGTGGTTACACGTCGTCATCATCCACTCTGCTTTCTGTAATACGGATGGATGCATGTAATTTACCGTCATGTTTGTTACGCTGTGCCTGCCTGCCTGCCTGCGCATTGTGACATATTGAGTTTTGCAAGTCGTCAACATTCCCGGGGGACAATGACTACCACTTCCAAACTTTAGCTATAGGCCTAATTACTGACTGCACTTCTCTAACAATAATTTTTTTTTTTTTTTTTTAATACCTAGTAAGGAGGCCAGGCTTAACTTATGGCATCTTGAAATTAAGCTGAAACAGGCACACTGACATATTTGTGGAACAGAGCATCCCTGCTATCTATAGGATTGTATATTCTATGACAAGTCTTTGTTTCAGGTTGCAAGGTTGCAGTATCTTCATATACCTACTCATGAGGCTAGAAGACTTTGTGGTGATCTACAAGCATTTAAAATTGTTCATGATCTTGATAATTTATAACATTTTAATATTGCAAGTTGAGGAGCAAAGGTCACTGTTTCAAGCTTCAGTTCAGAAGGGGCGATGTAGTGAGACGTCAGGATCGAAGAAGGCAAATTTTTCTGGGTTTGGTAGACTTTGAGGTCTGCTGGGTTTTGGTCATTGGCTTTTGCAGTCTTTTTAGGTGGAAGCTTGTCCTTCCTGAACCAGTTCTTACTAAACTAATCTAAACCATATCTAATCTAAATTTATTGCTTTGCCATGATACCATAAATTTACCAAAGCTTACCAATTGTTTGGTGGCCAACTGCATACAGCTTATGAACACATCTCTAAACAAGGAATATTTAACTCCTTTGTCATCACATTAACTGTGTTTCGATACATTTTTGTAACAAAATGTCCTTGACGTTTATCAACAGAAGGACTGATTTAGTATAAAACAGATCACCTATCAATGAGAAAAATATTTCCAAGATTTTTATAGTTTATGAACTCTTTTACAGTTGCCTGACAGCTGCCATTTTTAACGACAAAAAGTGTTAATCAAAGATTTACTGCAGGACATATCCAATGAAAATTTGACACTGATGTCTCTTTTCACAAAGTTCTCTTGATTGACTGTATGAGTTCACCAGCAATTTCCTGGATATTAGCACCTTCATAAACACGCTTACCCGTCCAATAAATTAGCCCAGTAAAATATTACTTCGAAAGTTCAAACAATTTTGGGCATGAACTAGTTTAAGTCATTTCCAAAGATGGACTAATAGTTAAAATGCACAATTTAAAATATCCTTAAAGTGACATTAAAATAACCATCAATTGCTATAGACTTACTTCAGCCATTTGGTCGGGCAGTTTCATGTTGTCGAATATTCTAAATACGATTCGAAAGATGTCCTTCCACCAGTGGGGCAGGAATGTGTGGCCATAACTTTTCATGATTTCAAATAAGACTGTCAAACCCCTAAAGGCAGGGAGAGAGAGGCGAAAGGGAGAGTAAAAAGAGTTTAAATAATTTTAATCCCACATGCATATAGATCCACAATACTCTAACAATCTCCACTAAGTGACATTAATATTCAGTCAACTATCACATTTCCGAACCCCTTGAGAAAGTCTGATGCTAATCAGGATTGTCTAATTAACTTCACTTGTCACTCGACTTCATCCCCGATTAAACAGACATTGGTCTCTATCGCTGCTATGAGAATTGACTGTCAAGGGCAAGACTTGCTGCAATGAACAGCATTACATGACACAGAAAGCTGGTGTCCACAGTTTGGTCATACGAGGGCCCTATCATGAAGGTGAACTCTTGTCATTATTTAGAGATCCAATGAGTACATGAGTAACTCTCTTAGAGACTAAATTTTTCGCCGACAGTAATCCCCTGATTGTTTCACTGCCAGTAATGTAATTATGCTACAAATGTATTACAATTAGGCATAATGCCTCCCGTCGGAAGACCAGATGCTACAATACAACTTAGATTGCCAGACAAATTCGGCTTATTCAAAAATAAATTTTATGATGAGAATAGATAAATTATTCACTAATAAGGAGGTGATAGTTTAAATCTTTCAGTTTATATGAATATTGCTACAACAATCGTACAAAAGTTTGGAATCTTCCATAAAGTGCGTGGAAATCATTCCAGTCTTTTTAGTACGCTATATGGTTCATTTCAAAGTTTATCCTTGCAAGAGAGATATTAAATTAAAGAATGTTGTCCTGTCATTTTTCTGTTAAATATCGAATATCAGCAGGTACCAAAGCATTGTGTTCAAATGTCACATTAGGTGTGAAATGAAACCCTTCAGAGAGAAGAGGGAGGAAATTAGCCCACCTAACAGAACTGTCAATCAAGGAATTAAATCTTAAAATGGGTCAGGAGCTATTGACAGGATTCAAACGACAACTCCCTGAAAACTATGAGGTTGGGGCCATTGAGACTTTGCTCTCTCTAAGGGAGAGTTTGGCTGTAATACATCGTCTGTAAGGAAGTAATGTTTGTGCTTTGTATTGATAATACTTTATAAACAGAACCTTGCTTTCAAATTTCAACACGTGTTGTTCATACCTGGTTCGAACATCCAAGTTGCACCTGTTGATGACGCACGAAAGCTCAAATAGAACGGGAAACCAGCCTTTGACCCAGATTCGATCGTCTTCACTCACGTTTAGTTCCTGGTCCCCCACATAGTCGTGGAACATCTACAAATGGCGCAGGAAAATAAGAAGAAGAAGAAGAAAGAGATGTTTGGAAGAAAACTAGACCGCGATATGCACTCCAGGTTTATTGTGAACTTCGAGCAGGTTGGGAAGGGTGGGCTTAATTCAAAGGGTACCATCCATCCCAGAGTTGAAGTCATGCAGAGCTAGAGGTACAGCCGATCGAGTTATATGTAGGTAAATGGAGTGCGACCGTTGTGGACAAAATGTGGTAAATGAGAAGCACTGCAACGTCTCAACTCTTCTCTCTTCCAAATTGCTCTCTTCCAAATTACTGCCCACCAAAATTGGTCGCCAGCTGACATTGTTGCTAGTTCTCATCAACCACGGAACCAGGCCATGGGTCTTTTACCTTCCTCAGGAGTGGCATACAAATTATGAAATCAATCCACAGTGTTCCAAATAGTCAGCACTGCCTGAACATGAAGTAGCTCTCTTCCTCGCTGGTTGCAAAATTGGATTGTCGTAGCCCCCATTCAAGGCAGGGAGGATCAACCCTGGGCCTCAAATGTTTCCTGAGCAGTGATATCCGTCACTTCTCAAACGTGCAAAGTAACATTACGTTTTACATGCAATACCGCATGAAATGCAGAAGTCACTCCCATTCCTTGACAGTCAAGTTAACCAACTCGCGAGTTGAATTGACGAGTAACAATGTGCAAGAAACAATGTGAAAATGGCGAGGCACAATGTGCCATTGGCAAGTAACAATGTACTAATGGCGAGTAATAATGTGTCATTGGCAAGTAACAATGTGCAAATTACGAGTAACAATGTGCCAATAGCGAGTAACAATGTGCCACTGGTGAGGAACAACGTGAAGATGGCGAGGAACAATGTGCCATTGACGAGGAACAATGTGCCATTGGCAAGTAACAATGTGCAAATTGTGAGTAACAATGTGCCATTCGCAAGTAACGATGTGCCATTGACGAGTAACAATGTCCCATTGGTGAGTACCAATGTGCAAATTGCGAGTAACAATGTGCCATTCGCAAGTAACAATGTGCCATTGACGAGTAACAATGTCCCATTGGTGAGTAACAATGTCCCATTGGTGAGTAACAATGTGCCAATGGCGTGTAACAATGTACCATTGGCCAGTAACATTGTGCCATGCAATGGCGAGTAACAATGTGAAAATTGCGAGTAACAACGTGCCAATGGCAAGTAACATTGTGCCCATGGCGAGGAACAATGTGAAATTGGCGAGAAACAATGTGCAAACTGCGAGTAATTATGTGCCATCGGCGAGTACCAATGTGCCATCGGCGAGTAACAATGTGCCATTGGCGAGGAACAATGTGCCATTGGCAAGAAACAATGTGAAGATGGCGAGGAACAATGTGCAAATTGCGAGAAACAATGTGCCATTGGCAAGTAACAATGTGCAAATTGTGAGTAACAATGTGCCATTGGTAAGTAACAATGTGCCAATGGTGAGTAACAATGTTCAAATTGTGGGTAACAATGTGCCATTGGTAAGTAACAATGTGCCAATGGTGAGTAACAATGTTCAAATTGTGGGTAACAATGTGCCA
>JAODAG010145223.1:0-14731 GCA_027574785.1 Orphnurgus asper
AAGCACAGGGAACAGGGTGTCCAGTGATCACAAAGCACAGGGAACCGGGTGTCCAGTGATCACAAAGCACAGGGAACCGGGTGTCCAGTGATCACAAAGCACAGGGAGCAAAGGCTCCAGTGATCCCAAGCACAGGTCCTTGGATTCATGTGGGAGATGAAGATACAACGTGGGTCCTTGAAATCAGTCTGAATGGAAGGGGCCGCGGGGATACCTCACCACACCTCGACCCCACCAGCATCAAGTAATATGTTGTCGCCCTGAACTACTATAGAATCAAGTAAATGGCCATGTACTACCGGGTCAAACTTTTTCATTCATTTCATGATACTACTCCAGAGGTCACTGCTACTCGCTGAGAATTATTCCTGTATCGTGTGGTCCTCCTTACTGGGAGCATCCAGGAATAATAGTCTCCCAGTGGAGAATATTTTTAAAAACTGTTCGTGCAGTTGAAAAGCAAGGTAAAATGTAGCTACTTTCTTTTGACAAAAGCCTGGGTGTTAAAATAAAGTTCAGAGAAGATTCGTAAATCACGAGGCTAGCGTTGTTTAGTGACTGATGAGTCGAGTCACATTAGGCAAACTAATTATGTTACAGGAGGATGGGGAACTGAGCATAGACAGTAAAGTTAGACCTATACTGTCATTGATTTATTTTAGCATTTTATTTTAATTAACGCTTTCTTTTTGTTTGGGCTGAAATAAGTGGCCTGTATATCTGCCTTTTCACAAAGATTACTATAACTCTTCAATTAATTGTTTCATATATCCTGTGGGACAGGCTTGTGGATAACTTTTGAAGTTCATGTTGATGATGGAACCAGTCCATTGGTGGCAATGTTTGCTTAGATTAACCATTGTATGAAAATCTTGTATCGTTGGATTATAGTAGTGAGAAGAAGAGACACAGACGACGTATAACCAATGCCATATCGCTCCAATACCAGACAGAAGTGCTATGTATTTTGAAACAAAATCAAAAGAGATATATATGTTAGTAGATTGGCATTTGTTACCAAACAACATTGAAAGAATAACAATGAAGTAATTTAATAAGCTTTTGCAGTTTAAACAGCGTCAATTCTACTTTCCCTCAGAAAGTGTCCTATGCTGTGGGAATACAGTAAGCAACACATTTAACCATTCAAATTATCGGGAGAAAGTCACTAGATATAACAAACGAACAAATTTGTCATGGACAGATTGAGTTAATAGGTGTATCACTGGAGTTCTCATTCCTGCATTGTCCAGCCATTATTACATTGATGGAATACTTACATGAGGGTCTGACGGTATAGTTTGTATAACATTTATGACCAGACGTGCAACAGTTTTGATCTTTCATGACTTGGCTTGTATTAATGTAAGCATGGTTATAAGCTCAGCTTGGAACTGACTACACCATCATTTCAAAAGACACGAGATACTGGCCTCTCCCCAGTATTTGCACGGTAGCTTATAAATCCACAGGATTGTCCACTATATGTCTGACACGATAATTACAATAAGCCAATGCGCCATGTCAGGTCCGGAAGCTTATTTGAAAAAAAAAAAAACGACAGTCCAATAGAAACAGGAAGTTGGCTATTAAGTGACATTGAAGTTCAAAAATCTTCTTCCTGTGTCGCCGCTAAAAGGACGAAAACTGGGAGAGAGAGGAAACAGTTGGAACTGGGGGAATGCTTAAAATGATACACATATTGTCCGACCGTGTTTACAAGGCCAAAATGAACCAGGAAAAACTAACATGTATTAAGCGAGCATAGTGCTTCCGGCATCTGGAATACTTTTCTTTTTCCTTTTTTTTTAGAAACCTACAACTTTGCCCCATTGTTTTGTGCTTCATATTTTTTGTTGCGTTGGCTGCTGCCTCGAAGTATAGCTAGGGCTTTGCAAGGGTTTATGGCGAATCGACCGTGAGTTTCTTATTATTATTATTTTCTGATTGTTTGTGAGATTGTATTGTTTTGTTTTTGTAGCTAATTAAAGTAGAAAGATTTTTGGTTTGCTACGTATATGCTAAGTTGAATAAATTTGCAGAGTTTATGGTGCCCTTGACACAAATGGCCTGTCAAGTCAATTGAGTGGTTATTATCTCAGAGCAACTAGCTGTATCGGTCACCTTTTTAGTATTTATATAGCCTATATTTATATGGGCCTATATGTAGTCTACAATAGCCTACATTATATCCTAGAAAACCAAGGAAGCTTGATTGGTATATATAGAGCCCATATTTAAGGTTTTATAGTGAACCATGTTGAAATATATGCTACAAAACCAAGGAAGCTTGGCTGGATTTGGCCTATATAAGGTTTTATAGTAAAACTATATTAAATCCATAATATGCTCACAAAACCAAGGAAATTTAAGCTGGCTGATGTATAGCTGATATTTAATATGTTATAATAAAACCATATGTAATCAATATTAGCTTGAAGGAAGCTTGATGATGTATAGCCATCTTTAAGGTTTTAAAGTGAAACCACTTTTAATCCATATTATGGTTTGAAGGGAACTTGATGATAGCCATCTTTAAGGTTTTAAAGTTAAACCACATTTAATATGTACATTATGATTGAAGGGAACTTGATGATGTATATATAGCCATCTTTAAGATTTAAAGTGAAACCACATTTAATTCATATTATGGATTGAAGGGAGCTTGATGATGTATATATAGCCATCTTTAAGTTTTTAAAGTTAAACCACATTTAGCCATCTTTAAGACTTAAAGTGAAACCACATTTAATCCATATTATGGTTTGAAGGGAGCTTGATGATGTATAGCCATCTTTAAGGTTTTAAAGTTAAACCACATTTAATCCATATTATAGTTTGAAGGGAGCTTGATTGAAGTATAGCCATCATTACAGTTTTAAATGTGAAACCACATTTAATCCATACAATTATGCTAGTAAATGTAACCTGCTTACAGGAATGCACACGTGGGCATGATAGTATCATTAAGATATGTGGCAAAAATACTGCCTAGGTATGTTGTGGGGCATGCATAATGTAGTCATTTTCAAAGAGGGGGGAAGCCAGAACCCCTTGGATCCATCTCTAAAGCTCTTGGATTGAATTTCCATCAGTTACAGCTATTTTAATTGTTACAAATAAAACTCACCAATTGATAATTAAAAGATAGAATTTTATTCAATATAGGCTTCTCCTCCTATTTCTATTGACATATATCTTGCACAAATTGTAAACCATGGTATTTGTGTTATTGCTCTTTTTAAGTGAAATCTTGTATGCCCCAGTCCAGCACAACAAATCTTGTATGCCCCAGTTCTTGTGCACCAATTGTATGCCCCAGTTCTTGTGCAACAATTGTATGCCCCAGTTCATGTGCAACAAATGTTGTATGCCCCAGTTCATGTGCAACAAATGTATGCCCCAGTTCAGCGCAACAATTGTTGTATACCCCAATTCAGTGCAACAAATGTTGTATTCCCCAGTTCATGTGCAACAATTGTATGCCCCAGTTCAGCGCACCAATTGATAATTAAAAGATAGAATTTTATTCAATATAGGCTTCTCCTCCTATTTCTATTGACATATATCTTGCACAAATTGTAAACCATGGTATTTGTGTTATTGCTCTTTTTAAGTGAAATCTTGTATGCCCCAGTCCAGCACAACAAATCTTGTATGCCCCAGTTCTTGTGCACCAATTGTATGCCCCAGTTCTTGTGCAACAATTGTATGCCCCAGTTCATGTGCAACAAATGTTGTATGCCCCAGTTCATGTGCAACAAATGTATGCCCCAGTTCAGCGCAACAATTGTTGTATACCCCAATTCAGTGCAACAAATGTTGTATTCCCCAGTTCATGTGCAACAATTGTATGCCCCAGTTCAGCGCAACAAATGTTGTTTGCCCCAGTTCAGTGCAGCGAATGTATGCCCCCAGTTCAGTGCACCAAAATCGAATATGATCGAGCCTGCGATCAGAATGTTATGATGCTTGTAACATTGTACAGATTAGCTGGCTGGCTGGTTTTGTGGAGGTATATAGTTAATTGTATTTATCGGATCCTAATTTATTCGTCCACGTTCAGTTTATTATAGAACATGATTTTATGTTTCCCAAAGTATGCTATAAAGTCAAGAATTGTACTGTAACATGAATTGTACTGTATCTTTAGTTTACAGATCCAATTAGAATTTTATGAGTGGGGGACTTGTGGGGGGGGCTGTTGTTTTGTTGCTGCACAATTTAATCCTGTCTGGTGGTAATTAACCCCATTATATTTGATGGAGCGAAATATACATCTCATAGACCACTGTGTGAAACATTTGCATATTTTAACATGCCTTCATTTTGGACCATGTTGTCTCTGGAATATTTTTTGCTAGCAATAGATATGTTATCATGGTCAGAATATTCAGGTTATCAGTTTAAATACTTGGATTATTACTGGATAATTCTGGAAAAGGGAGTATAGCAGACATTTCCCTGCTATATGGAGTGGAAATAAAAGTGCCTTGACATAATTATATCATACTTCTGCTTATAGAATCAATTTTTTTTTCTATATTGGGTCTGAAAGCAACCTGCAGTAATTAATAAGTTTGAAAAGATTTTAGGGTCAATAGAAATTATATTGAAATCTTAGTTTGCTATGAGTATAAAGCTCACTCAAGAATTTTGCCGATCACTATGCATGCCTAGGGGCGGGGGAAAAAAAATCGAAAAACAATAACTGTTATTGTGGCAATTTTTTTTTTTAGTTTTGCATTGCTCTGATACACCCAGATAATGTGTTCACTGGGCCGTATATTTTTCACATCAAACGAATTTGTCTTGATGGCTGAAAGTTTATGTATCTGTATTAAGGAAGGTATAGAGTTGTTACGTCCTTCAGAGCCTCCTGTGTGTGTATATACCCAGTGTTTACTATGGGCAAATATTTGCCTCAGTTGCCAAGTCAACAAATTTGCGTTTACCACAGTCTTGTAGTTTAAGACCTTGAGAGATATCCAGGCAGAGTCAGCTGTGTATAAACATATATATATATATAGATATATATATATATACCAGTTACATTTAAGCCAGTATCATGGACAGTGTTAGACATATACAAATAATTAAATATACCATATATGTCTATCTTTTATGCATTCATGTATACATTGTTGCTAGATTAGTTGGGCATGCATGGTCGTACTGATATTACCAATACCAGGGAAGCTATAGCCAGGGCACATTATTAACAGGAAGAGGGGTATTACATGTATGTATTTCTAGGCCAGTCAGAATATGGTTACATAGTGAAATGGTTTTGCAAGGGGTGTTATTACATTTATGTATTCCTAGGTCAGTAGGGTAGCGATAATGGTTTTACAAGGGGGTTATTACATTTATGTATTCCTAGGTCAGTAGGGTAGCGATAATGGTTTTACAAGGGGGTTATTACATTTATGTATTCCTAGGTCAGTAGGGTAGCGATAATGGTGTTTTACAAGGGGCTTAATAAAACCCAAGCAGTATTACAGTGAGAAACAGCTACCCAGCCCATCTTAAACAACGTAGGCGGTTGCAAACTATATATCAAATAGGTCTTGATATTTGCATTCATATCCCTACTGTGAAATCTTGCCCAACCTACTTATTTCTATTGTCCCAGAGCAATGCAGATGAATATAACCCTCCACCCGATCGAGGCTTGTCTTTGTCTAATTAGCAGTGTGGTAGATTGTATATTCCATTTTGTTGATCTTTTGGTGCGCATGTATCTTACTTAAAACTACCGGTGAACGAATAAGTAACTATTGTCTTGATTATGTTTATAAATTGGGAGGCCGTATCATTGCAGATACCGATGCTGATTTACCTCCCGCGTATACACCACCCTCCATCCGTCCGTCCGTCCGTCCATTGGTAGCCGAGGAAATATAGGAATATTTCAACCGACTTCCTGCATTCCTCCAAATATTACATCATTGTTACTTACCACCGTCACGGGATGTTATCTCTAAACCGGCCAGTTGTGCCACACGCATCATCTGCAAATCAATTAATAAGCGAAGATGTCGGACTATGGAAGCGTTTAGGGTGGGAATAGATCTACTGTCAACACTTATAGCCAAAATATAATATCTGTGCAAACAGAAGACCCTTTTATTTTACTTGTGTGCTCAAAACTTTTAAACCTGCAGTTACGAGATTGCTGTGAATTCAGACTTTGGAATATGACCCCTGTAAGAAGATGAAAAGCAAAAAAAAAAGTCTTTGTGCAAACTGGGAAGCAAATGTCCCAAACATGTTTTGCGATAAAGAAAAATCAATTGGTTACCCACTGCAAGTGTGATGGATAAAGGTCAAGTTGTTTGGGTCACTTCACAATTTGAGTCATTTTTATTTTGTTTGGAAGGCTGTAGTTTATACAAGTTTATCTTTTTTGTTTGTTGGTATTGGCAAAGATATGCCTGTAAATGATACCAAAGTTCAGGATATTGACTGCGGTCGTTAAATGCATCTACGATTTTTGTTGTCCGAATTATCGTCTCTCACTGCATGGTTATAATTGGGACCTTCTTTAAAACTTGGATACGGTGCTTTTTGGGGGGTGCACTGTCGTGAGTAAATTATGGTATTCATGATTAGCGATTTTCCACTGCATTTTGGTGCCCTGAGGTAGGTAATAAATTAACCTTTTAACATAACTTTACAGATATTGTAATCATGTTAGTCAACTCTTTGCTTTATAAAACTATATCGTCGTATATACCCTGACGGTTAGCTTAAAACTTATTGATTTGTCAACTTTATAAGGTTGCAGGGGGTAATTTTCTGTACAGGTGTCTGACTTTGTTTCTCCTGTAAAAGTCAAAGGTTTGTAACGAAAGACACAGTGTGTAATCAGAAGCAAATGACTGGTATAAATTGTCTGTTCTCCCTAGGTACACAGATGGTGAGTGGATGGGGGGAAGGAAAGGGAAATCACAATGGAGCGTGTTCACCTCAACAATGTCAGCCTAACTTTAATCACATCAGAACCAATTAACTTACAAAAACATGTGGATTAAATTCTTCCCCTACCTATCCAACTTTGCGGTCATACCCCAATATCGGCTCGCTTTCTCTCAAGAGTCTGGCCATACATACCGGCCACATTTACCCCCACCCACCCCCATATGTATCGTTAATTTATATGACCATGTAAATGTGTAAGCTCTTCCACCAATCAAAGGAGTGTTTTACGATTAAAACAAAGATTGAATACAAAGACAGGACTTAGGCTGTGCTGTGTTGAGGGTAATCAATCGCGTTGAAATATGCGGGCTGTCTAATTACAAATGTACAAACAGGAAAGTCTGTGTGTGTCCGATCTTCTGGTTTGAGCAGCTTGAATGGATCTGGATAATACACAAACCCCCCCCAAAAAAATGGCCGTTGACGTGCAGTCCCTCAGGCAACTCTGGATTAGAAGGGTCTCGACCTGTAAAAGCTTGTTGGAAGTAATTAAAGCGACGTATCGTTAGCGGAGAGGGAGTTGTGGTACGTGGTGGATAGAGCTGAACATCTATAACGGTCCTTTTGAGCTTTTTTTATATTTATTTCTTCAAGTTGAAAATTGGTAGTGTGTGGTCATCCTCGAATAACGTCTTCTCGATATTAACTGGTTATACGATATACCATGTGAGGTTTTTTTATACCATATGAGTTTTTTTTTTATACCATATGGGTTTTTTTGAGCCAGTATCATGGACAGTGTTAGACATATACAAAGTACTTTTACCCCTCTCTCCCTTTTTGCTAATCCCTCCGCAGGCATACCTTCTTTTGTACGTCAGTTTCGATGATTTTTGATTCAAGGTGTACCAACTCTAATTCGCTAACAACCATTGTGCAATTCAGCATTACAATTTTAAATGGGCCAAAAAAAATGTATTTTTTGTCTTTCATCCATACAGGTCCCTAGAAGTAACATATTGACAAATGTTATTGTTTAACAAACTAGGTGCCTATAGTCAAAACAACAATCAACCTCTTCTGATATGCACATTGTACTTACTCTTTTATTTATGGATCCTTTTTGATATTTAACATTTTCTAATGACAGCCCGGACAGGACGATGGAAGCACACACAGGTAAATGTAACCATTAGAGTTTTGACAATATTTAGTAGATACCAGACTTGCTAAACAACACACCAAAAGAGAGTTTACTCTCTTTTGTTCAATTGACTTGAAGTAAGCAATAATTCCTTGAAGCCACACAGAAGGGTGAGGGAAGGGAATTCCCTTTTGCATCCACTCAGGCTGATTTGTAGATTGGAATAGGGAATTTCCAAAAAGGGCAAATAAAAGTCCCTGCATTGTTGTTGTAGAAACTATTTTAAGAATGTGTCTTATAATGTTGGCAGACAACAACAAACCCAAAGCTTAGGAGAGTCTGGAAGAAGAAGTGTAAGGCATACCTCTTGCAGCTAATAATATTTCACTGAACTGTGTCAAAGGTCATAATAGTGCACTGAATTATGAATAGTGCATAGGTTGTGGAAGTACTCAAAATGACAGGGTACTGTGGTTTAGTAACAGTTTTAAAGAGAGATTAAGAGGAAATGGCTGTAGATTTGGGCTTGTTTAATACTCAAGGACATGAAATATGGGCATAGGATCAGGGGGATGCAGCCCCCAAACAAAATATATATTGAAAATTCGGGAAGTACATAGAATTTATTCGGGCATTGACAAATACGTGCCATAATTGTTTTAATGAAATAAAAATGTAGGCTACATTCCTTCTCATGTTACCCGAAAATCTGATATCGAATATTTTTTTTCAGAAATTTTGAGATCCGCGTATAAGCGAATCGTATTGGATATACCTAAAAAATGGAAAGTTCCTGAACATAAATTCACTTTAAATGCTACAAAGTATGGCACCATTTCCATCTAAGCACCCTTCATTATATAAAAAATTCTCAAAGGGGATAAGGGGCACACCCCCTCTCCTTAGACCCTTCCTCCAGATTTTTTAGGGGATTTCTATCTGAGCCTCCCCCCAAAACAAATTAATAAGCCCTTACGCCCCATGGAATTTTTTGTACTCCTTTACTATAAAACTGAGGGTACAGTGTATATACCCACGGCCTAGCTCGGGCCATGACCCAGTCGGCTTCCTCTGTTCCCAATGCTTATTCTGCCGTGCATCTTTGATATACCTTGCAATATACTTTTAGTCGACTTAAGAATGGTCAATAGTTTCCATATTTTAGCTTTGCGCTAATTGTTTCAAGAAAGGTTTCAAATTGGATTTCATCTTTACCATTTTGGGGGGATTTTTAACAGTATTTTGGTGAAATGCAACCTGTTTTTGAAGGGGACGGTCAGAAACAGTTGTGTTCTCGACAAACTATCCATTATGATTACCCCACCTCCCCCACATGGATCCATGGATTGATTAATCGATTGATTGAGTAATTGATTGATTGATTATATGTACATTTGCAATGAAACTTACTGCTCTAATAAGATGTCCTTGTAATATTCACAAATAAATCCCATTCCTCCCCCCCCCGAACTCGACACAAAACCGAGGCTAATCGGTCCTTGGTTCCTTTGTGTTTCTACAAACAAATAAAAACAAAACTGAAACACATTTGCATGCTTTGCACACAGTTATAATCACATGCTGGGGGGGACGTACAAGGAAGTATTGCATGTTATACACAACAGAGGTGCCTGGTAAAGCTGGTAGATTCTACTTTAGTTAAACATTCATATCTTATCCTCTTGTAAGCTCTCAAATATCTTGAAGTGCCAGAAAATGTTCCGCGATTGTTCGTTTCCCTTGACCAGAGAGCTCAGGGCTTCCGAAAACTGAAGAGGATTAATTGTGCAGCATTGTTTGATCTGGAAATCATCGTCAGATTAATTGAGAAAGCCTGAAAGACGAGCAGAGCGGTTTGGCAACTGTGCATGCACACAGATCAGTGATATGTTGACGTGTACCTACTTGAAATCAGGGTTGCCAGATTAAAAAAAGAAATTAAAAAAACCGCCAAACAGAGACTATAAAATGAGCCAAAATTATTATTTTTTCCAACCGCCACAAGAAAACACCAAACAAAATTTTCAAACTTTTTATACTCCCATCATAAAAAACAAAACATTTCGGATCTAGATCATCATCATTCACTGCCTTCTTCGATGGTATACACTTTTTTTAAGATGGTAAGTATTTTAACAATTAGGCAGTCTTTAACGACATTTATTGGAAATTAGCAACAGGTTTGCTCTGATTCTCACGATGGCATCGAGAACATATAGCTGAATTATGTGTCTTGCTTTTGTTTTAACAGAGGTTACGGAATATCTCTCAACGATACAGTAGATACTGGTGTTACGAGGCAAGGTTTGGGAGCTCTTTATATGCCTCGTCGTGAAGTACACCAATCCAAACTGTTCTCTATCTGCAGGGAATCCAGCTGCCTTAACTGGGCCGGGCTAATTCTTCCGGCCCTCCAGTCAACAAGAACTACTCACTACAGTCTGTCTGTATTGCAGTATGATACCGATATTGTCAGATGCATGAATTAAGGGTATAACTCTGAAAAACTGGGGCCATGAAACTTGATTCAAAACGATCACTGCAGGGCTCAATTTTGATAGTCCTAGAAAAGTATCTCTTATTGCAGGGGGCAGTCGACGTGTTAACTTGACCGAGAGCTTCCTTCTAGCAACAACAAATAACCAACCAATATACATGTTTTTGTGTTGAAATACCAGTAGATTCATTGATGTTGAGAGCATATTTCTTGAAGTCCTCATTGAGATCAGTTTTCAGTGACGGTGAGATGATGTTTTTCATCAAACATGTACATTTAATTGTATATGTAATTTATATGTTCAATATAAAATATTGTTGTAGCACCCTATAATATAGTGTTGTAGTACTGATAATATAGTGTCGTAGTACCTATAATATAGTATTGCAGCCCCTGTGATATAGTGTTATATAGCACCCTACAATATAGTGTTGTAGTAATCATTATGATGTAGTGTTATAACACCCTTTCATATAGCCTTTTAGTACCCATGGTATTGTGTTATGTAGCACCCTGTAATATAGTGTTGTATGTATAGTACCTATAATATAGTCTTACAGTTCCTGAATGGTGCTATTAGCACCCTATCATATAGCATTGTACTGATCACTATGATATAGTATTGTAGCACCCTATCATATGTTCAATATAATATAGAATTGTAGCACCCTATAATATATTGTTGTAGTATATAGTGTTGTAGTACCTATTATATAGTATTGCAGCCCCTGTGATATAGTGTTATAGCACCCTACAATATAGTGTTGTATTAATCACTATGATGTAGTGTTATAACACCCTGTCATATAGACTTTTAGTACCTATGGTATCGTGTTATGTAGCACCCTGTAATATAGTGTTGTACGTAGTACCTATAATATAGTATTACAGTTCCTGGATGGTGCTATTAGCACCCTATCATATAGCATACTGATCACTCTGATATAGTGTTGTAACACCCTATCATATATTGTTGTAGTATACCCTGTGACATTGTGTTATATACAGCACCCTGTAATATAGTGTTGTAGTAATCACTATGAATGACCAAGCATTCCCTCATCCCCTGTAGTATTTTCTTATCACTGTCAGTGTTTACAAACCATTGGAATCATGGACCACACCTAGCTGCACAGACTAGCAGCTGCTTTAGTATACACAACTCTCACTGTTGTAGTTTGATGTTAAAGATCTGCACAATTCACACTGACCATAGTTTATGAGGAGTTTCTAGGTTTCTAGGCTTATATAGACATAATATGTGTATGTTTAACCCTGCAGTCTTTCAGATGTTCAGAGCAACCATTATAGTTTCAACAACTTGGAGCTATAGCTCCTTCAGGAAGTGCATGCATGTATCATTTCACAAAAGTATATATCATCAATCACTGTTTATCATCTGGAAGAGTAAAATTACACTTTTTGATACTCTTACACGAAGTACGTAGCTTCCGGTGGTAATTCAATCGTGGGTGTCGTTGTATACTCTCTCTCAGCTTATTCAGAATATCCCTGGCTAGCTGCATAGCCATATATTAACAGACTAGAAAACAAAGAAAAAGTACCGAATGCCACGGTGCCCACGCCACCCCTCCCCAAAACTTCCGGCACAGTTACAGTATTTTTATCATGCTGATCTCCTCCCACACTGTGGATTTGTTTCATTCTATCAAAATGCTCTTTGACCCTGAAAAATGTAGAAATATACCAACAGTAGTTTCTGGTATCAGCTGGAAGGCATATTAAAAGTATTGTCTGCTCATTTTTACCAAGGTTGTCAACCTTGCACTGTAGCTTGTCAATAAATGACAAATAATATTCAACTATATACCCAGGCCTCTTACATATTTATCACATAAATATTTTTCTGATTTCTCTTTTTCTTGGAAGAGCAGGTCAATTTTAGGGGCTTCCCCATATATAGCACTCTGGCTTATTTTGGTCAAAAGGGAGATTCCCTTTTGCTACCATCAAAGTTAAGCCCTTACCATTCCAGGGCAGTTTGGTTAAAGGGTTGCAGTGTCTTAAACGTTGAATGTTTTATTTATCATTCATTGTATTCATTCATTGGAGATTTTGTGGGTAACTTGTGCACCATTTCCCTGAAGGGATGTATATCCAATGCCTCTATACTTGCACATTGATGCACATCGGCTCAGTCTCTTGCTGCAGATAATTTTATCCACAAAAGGACGGTCGCGCGCTAATGTACGGAATGCAACTTTGACAGGAAAAAATTCAATAACTTCAAATTATTGGATGATTTGTTTGCAGGGTTCGTGCATATTTAAGGGTGGCCGTGCAAAAAAGGGAGAAAAGTCTGCAGGGGATGGGACCAAGACATTACAAAATACACTACATTGCACATGGCTTTTATGATTGCACCTCTGATGTTGTAGGATCAATGTAACAATGAATATTCATACAGTATGGATTGTATGAATACTCAAGGACGAGTGAGGCCGAAGAACCATAACAGACAAGATGGAGAGTTAGAAGCCCATGGTCATACAATACTTAGTAAACTTCATGTTCACTTTCGTACTAGGAAATGAGGATATACACCTATTATACCTATTAAATACCAGAGCTCTGCCTTTCTCAAGCGGTTCCAATTTTTGAAACATAACACATTACCATTAAGTTTAAAAGGGATTGCATCAATGTTCATAATATAGAAAAGCGTTTCAAATGCAAACAAATCACTCTATGTTCAATACGATGACCAGCTATATGTATGATGCCAGATTCACTTACATGGCAACAGTTTTGCACACAAATGCTAGACTTTATAGATCTCTGCAGGAACTACTGTTTGTGACTTGACTATACACAAGGTACCGTATGTGTTACCATATACCCAAAACACTTTTTCAACAATTAGCTACCCGTTCTTTTATTATCGATGAAATATTGTATTGTTGACAAAAAGTAATACTTTGCAAGTTCAAAAATAACAAGGTCTGTTCTTCCTCCATTCCAGTGAGTTTTAACATCTATTAATTGTACTTTTTGTAATTTTCCAAACTCTTCACGGTCGAATTACCTTGATAGCTTTCGTTGTGTATAGCCTTTAATACGATAGTTGACGTCGTAATCTGGTCTCTACAATTACCCATGCATGTGGATGGACCCATGCATTTAATAACCACACACATATATGACTGAGGCACCTGCACCCAGCAAAGTTTTGGCATATATAGGCCATGCAAGTTCTCTGCACAAGCTGAATGCTATAATGCTGGGTAATTTCAAGTTGGCCCCCCCCCCTCCACAAAATTGTAAACAAAGATGTACCTAATTGCCAGTGGCGTGATCTTATTCCAATTAAAATTATTGTTCTGGAAAATTTTAACCACTGTTTGCTCATTGTGAGATTTTTATTTTGAAATGCTTGTATATGAATATCCTCATTAAAGGTGTACTATCTACCCATTAATTGTGCATTGACTATTCTGCAGCTGATATCTATAGTGCAGTCGGAGTGTAAACTTCCACTGGAACAGCTTTCTTGATAACAGTTAATAATTAAAAAAAATTCTCCTCTTGGTGACAATGTTATCAGCAAATTGAAAAGCTCTATAGACTCAGTTTTCTATGTACTCATTTTGATTTCATTGTAACTTGATATGTACTGGTATAGTAATAATTGCACTACCATATTCAAACATAATATTTAGTTTTTAGTTTGACAAAGGTGTGGTAACATTTTCTAGATTATAGACTAGATTAACTATAGCTGTATCTGAAATATTATCGTGAATACACTCTTGACTTACGAACAATTAGGAACTCTGCATATAATCACTTTAAATGTACTTTGACCTCCTTAATTGCAAGATTATAATCTTGGGGTGTATATAAATCCTTAAATGCAGAACAAAGAAAATGATGCTAGTAATATAAAGCTGTAACGTACATATTGAGAACAATCAGTGCATTTAATAGTCGCATTAGAACCTTACTTTAGGAAGATCTTTTTTTCCCTACTATACCTCTTTAGGAACATCATTTTCCCTGCTATACCTCTGAATGAACAGCGGTTTTTCCTGCTATACCTCTATAGTAACATCGTTTTTTTCTCTGCTGTACCTCTTTAGGAACATTGTGTTTTCCCTGCTATACCTCTTTAGGAACATCATTTTTTCATATATATATATATATAT
>JAODAG010145334.1:0-11552 GCA_027574785.1 Orphnurgus asper
AGTGTCTCTCTTGTATTGTGGAGCACTGGACACTGAATAACATGGAGGTTTCAACAACACAAAAGGTCATATAGAGTTTAAATACAGTAGAATAGCCAAGTTGGTTAAATACTCAATGCACTTGTCTACATCCTTCCCTAACAGTTTCTCCTAGAAATACAAATGATTATGGTAAAGCAGTTGTTTAAACTCCTTGGGTAATAACCAGGGGAAAACACAGAATGTTTTCTTCCTCTATTGAGCAACACAGCTATACTCCTCAATTTAAATACACTACAGTACTAGTGAGCACAAGGTAAGAACTAGAATCACAGCAAGGTATTAACTAACCAGTTGTTACACTCTTTTGTACAGTACATGGAAGCCAGACTGTTTTGAATGAATAGGGGATTAGTTCAGGTACTTTGATTACCTCCTAGAGTGTGAATTACTAAACAATGAAATAGAGGCTATCAACTGCAAAAACACCAGTTCCACTAGGAGTCAGACTTTTACATTGAAAAGAGGTGTGAATGCATCATATCACTGAACAGAAGTAGCAAACATGTGTCTGGAGATTCACAACTTCCTTGATATTTTAGTTTTATAGTTTCTCCTAGAAAAACAAGTCTCATATTCCTGATAAATACAAATGATTATGGTGAAACAGTAAATTCCTTGGGTAATAACCAGGGGAAAACACAGATTTCACGAGAAGTACAAAATTTCTCGCGAAATCTCGCGAGAAATACATTTCTCGCGAGATTTTGCGAGGAGTACAACAGTTCTCCCGAGAAATACAAAATTTCTCGCGAGATCTCGCGAGAAATTTTTATAAGGGAGCTCTCTCTTTAAGTGTCCATCCTCTTATATTTGATGTATTCTCGCGAGATCTCATGAACATTTAATGTAAAACTGTAAGATATTAATCTAATGTACCCTTATAAAAAAGATATCACGAAAATTAGAAGTTCATGAGATCTCACGAGAAATTTTGTATTTCTGGCGAGATCTCATGAACTTCTCGCGAGAAATCGCGAGAAATACAAAATTTCTCGCGAGATCTCGCGAGACTTTTTTTATTTTTTACAAGGGAATTGCTTAGAAAGATTTCATATCAGGATTAAACTGTTCAAGTCAGTCTAGTGATCTAAGACGAACTGGAAAGGAGTTTCATAAGCAAGGGGCGGAATCACCCAACTTCAAACTTAGATCGCCAAATGTTTTCGTCCGAGACCCTGGGACATGAAGTCGGAAGAGGGATAGTGTGAGCGTATAGAGATCGGTTATTCACTCGTCGCTGGAGGACATCGCACAATTACTTTGGAGGATCACATTCTATGATTATCTAGGATTATCTTGTAGTCTACACTTCGTCTGGAAGCAAGCGTTATTCCTTTAAGTAAACGGGATAATGGTTGTATATCTGCTCGATCTGGTGACAATTCTTGTAGTCTGGAAAGCTGAGGGAAGCCGCCCCACAAAGAGAATTAGCATAAAATTGCTGCGTGCCAAGTTTTTTCCGTTGCTTTGTCTGTCAAGTAATTTTGAATCATTGACCAACTTGACGATATAAACAAAATTGTGGATTTACAAATGCGGTGGACTTGTCGAACCAATGACATAGCTTTTTTTAAATTAAAAAAAAACAACCAGAGAACGCTGAAAACATTACATTAAAGTACATTTTTAATATTACAATTACATCTACCAGTGGCCCCTCTCCCAAACAGATGTACTAGTCCAGTAGACATTCTTCCGTATAACAAGGCAAAGAAGGCACTATTACTTAAAGGTGGCTTATATAAGTCTCAATAATAGCAACATCTACGAACATAGGCACACAATTTATCAAACAAACTACATTTTGTTTACCGAATATTAACTGCTTCAAACAGCAGAGTAAAAATTATAGATCAGTTTCACCACTGGACAATTATTCACTTCATGTATTCATAAACATCTGCAGAGAAGCAATTTTGTGTATTGCTTTGAATACTCATAAACATCTGCATACATAACATTTTACATTGAATATTCATAACATCTGCAGAGCAGCAACATTCTGGCGACAACAGAGCCATGTGCTACATATTACGTTGCACAAAACACTTGCCCAAAGTGCATGGCCTTTAGCAGTCCGATAGTATATATATTTGCTGGCTTTTGAAGCCGTTGTTTGGTTTAATTCTTTCTTGGGAGGATTTCCTTAAATACCAGTGTACAACTACAGCTACCTACCTGTACAGATATGGATGGATATTCAAAGCAGGTAGGACTACATGAATAATGGTCCTGTTAAGAGACCATATTTGTAATCATTTGAACCAATAAGCTATGAATGCTATTTACGCTGCTAAAGCCATCGATACAGCAGTAGTCTATCAATGAATGTTGCTGAGGAACCTGGGTAAGTATCGCCCAATTGTTATCACACATCAATGTAATTACCCACATTTCCTGTTACTCCTGTATTAATATATAGATACATTAGCAGTAGTTGGGCAATGATTGTTGGCGGAGGAAATGTTACCCAACGGTTCCACACAAGATGTAAATCACCCACATTTCTTGTTACTGCTGTTAACTATCGATAATGGTTTTGGCAATGACTGTTACCTGAAGGACATGGTCAGTTATACCAAATGGTTTAATTAAGGAATATACTGCATTTGGCAGACTTAATATTGGAGAATAAACAGACCAGACTCCAAATCACAGAATAACGACTGATGAGACCGCCATTTTGTCAAATTTGGCGGCAAGGCTGTATTACTCACAAATAATGCTCCGCCAAACTGGCTACCATCCAAACAGTGAATTATTACTGACTGTTTTTCGTGTAGTAACTGGTCACAAATTAACCGATCATAACGCAGGACCCCAATAAACGGCTCTTCTCACTTGCTGATGGTACTGTGGCGAATTACACTTTGCTCATTCCAATAATGCTACACAAGTTGTCATGCATTCGTTTATTACAAGTCTAAACTGAAGCAATAATTATGAAGACGGTTAACATTTTTGGATTTAATTCTTGATCGACTTGACAATTCAACCTGAAAGACCAACAGAAATAGCGGCATTAATCTTTAAAGCTTTCAGACGACTCCGTATGCTCCTCTAACACAGCTATTCAACTTAATTGCTTCTGCAACATTACGTCCATTCACAAGGAAGGAAAAATCTGTCCAGCCACCCACAAAATCCTCTACTTCTGGCGGCAATAAAAATGCCAAGGGAAGTGACAAGGGAACTTGATCTCCCTGAATAAACCACCTAACCTAAACCTTAACAATTGTTTAAAGCTCAATTCAGTATTATTTGTTTTATGACTTTGGAAGTTGGATAGAGATGGTGTTCCATTAGTTAAACATCAAGAAATAATAAAACAAGATTATGTCTAATATACCTCAATGAGCCTTAATTGCCTAATGGTATTGCACTAAAACTATATAGCCCATCACATATAACACAAGAGAGAGCAAAATTAATTTTCACCCACCCACCCCCCCACACACAGAACTTTAGTTCATTCAAGATATTCCAAGACATATTTTATATATGCCTTGAGGAACATATTTGAAAAACAAATCTAATTCCACCAGACAGTCTAAACCACCAGGGAAGAAGATCGAAGACCGCAATTTCACCAGATTACGAAATGTTTGCGAATCAACTCCATCTACCGTTATATATCACATAAACAATTGAAGACAAGTGTACCAACATCGTTAACCTACAAACTACACCGAACACTGTAACAGGAGTGTGATATAATCAGCCTATAGCTGTCTGCTACACCCTCGACTTGTATGCCACTTCAAGAGCCTGTCGGTCCAAGGTCGGCCCCCACCCCACCCTTTATATTTCTAAGCCTTTGCTCGTCAGGAAAGCATCTTGGGTTGGGTCCCGGCCAAGGAAATTCTTCAGCATATCCATGGCATCCTGAGGATGAAAAACAGAAAACTAACTCAACATGAGGAGACTTGTTTTGTAATCATCCAAAGGGACTTCCTCTGACAGAGGTAATTGTCTAGGTGGAAAGCCATTTCTCAATAATATCATCCAACATGCTATTATGTTGTTCTTTCTAAATAATATCATCCAACATGCTATTATGTTGTTCCTGTCCCACCCACACTCCTCCCCCCCAGAGAAGTTCCTGTCCTGAAATGACTTATAAATTTTCATGTTGAGAAATAAAATTCAAGCAACTTCAAAGGCCCTCTAACCTGCTTTCTGCATCAAATCCCACAATGTATGTGAGAATGTGACCGACGACTTTCAACTAAATCAGTTGAAGACCCTAGAGGAGCAATAGTATTTTAATGGGCTTCCCAAAGATACTAACTATTTAGTGAATGGTTTCCCAACCTCGGGGTCGCGACCCCAACTGGGGTTGCGGAGCTCGTTTGTTGGGGTCGCCGACTAGTCGCAAGCGTTTCCACAAAATGGGTCACTTCTACGAGAACGACATGCGGCAGTGATCTCATGACACAGTTTTCCACGGTCATTCGGTCAAGGTTATATTTCAAGAAATAAACCAATTTTCCGGGAAGCGAAGCCAGTGCGTTTTGTCTTGTGCAATATACCCTAGCGGGCGCTAGCCGAAGTTTTTACACAATACACAGTAGTACTAAACATGCGATGCATATGTATCAAGTCAGGGTGGACTGCTCAGTGCTAATTAATCACTGTCTGCCCCACGTTTCGTGCTGATATTCGCGTTCTATTTTCCCTCAACGATGGTAGGGGCATCGCATGAATGGCCTAATTACCAGGACAAATTTCTTGACCTGGGATTCTATTACGTGACTGATCGCTTTAAACCCCAGTGCGTGATTGCTACAAAGTCCTTTCCTCTGGGTTTATGAAACCAAACAAGTTGCAATGACATCTGTCATCAAAACATGCAGCATATCAATAAGGATCGATCATTTTTCGAACGCAAGCTGATTGCCCTCTAAGAACACACGTCTGGATAAAGAAGGCAAATGTCATCAAACAATGAGCGTGCTTTGGGAGCTTCATACCGCATTTCGTTGCGCATCGCCGAATGTTGTGTGCCAAGAACATGGTTTCACTTATGATCGGAGAACACTTGGCCAGTAAATTGGCGATTATACCTCTCTCCAATGACACTGTTCAGCGCAGAATTTGTGACATGAGCGAGGACATTACCGCGCAGAATACTATTGCCATCAAGGAATCACTGTCTTGGCATGCCATACAGTTGGACGAATCAACTGATGTTGCATCATGTGCTCAACTAATGGTTTGGGTCAGGTTCATTAAATAAAGACAAAGTTGATGATGAACCCTTGATGTGCAAGGCTTTAGAAACAACAACCAAAGGAGAGGATATATTCACAAAAAATGAAGAATTTTACTGTAAAGGGTTGGACTTCAGTAAATTGATCGGTGCAACTACGGATGGCACTCTCGCAATGCTTGGGAAGCATTCTGGTTTCAAGGCTAAATTATCGCAAGTGGCGCAAGATGCCTTGATGATACACTGCATGATCCATCCACCAGGAAGCCCTGGCAGCTCGCACGATGCCAGAAACGCTGACGAACATATTGTCGCAGGTGATCAAAATCGTGAATCACATAAAGTCAAGCGCTCTCAACACAAGGCTGTTCGGACTGTTCTGTCATGAAATGGATGCCGATCACATGAAGTTACTAATTTCTTAACTAAGGTAAGATGGCTTTCTGAAGGAAACGTTGTTCTGCGTGTTTTTGAGCTCTGCGAAGAGTTGAAAGCGTATTTACGCACACAGAACCAGAATGAGTGGGTAGCTTCGCTAGAGTCCGGTAGCTGGCTTGCGAGGTTGTGCTACTTCGGAGCGACATTTTTGAACGGCTGAATGTACTGATTCGTTCACTTCAAGGTAAAGACGCGAACCTTATGCTCTTCCATGACAAATTCAATGGGTTTCTGGCAACTTATTGAAAGAGAAAGTGAGTAAAAATCGCTTCAATTTATTTCCACGCCTAACTGCCCAAATGGAAGCCTGCGATACGATAGAACTGGACATGGAGGTACTCTGTTGAAATCACTGAACATACTCAGTCTCTGATACACCAGTTCGAACTCTATTTTCCTGAACTGAATGCACAGTCATTCACTGTGGACCGTGACCTGTTTACTGCACATTTAGACTCAATCTCCGATGACGATATCGCTGAAGAGAACTTGTGAGATTTGCAAGAGGTGACAGGGGCAAAGGCATTGTTCCGTTAGACGTCATAGTCCACTTTCTGGTGCAAAACGCTTGTCTCCTATCCCCGTCTATCGAAGAATGCTATCCGACTCCTAATGCCGCGTATCCTTCATCTTACTTGTGCGAGCAGTCATTCTCAACAATGGTGGTGATGAAAACGAAATATAGGAATCGGCTTGAAATAGAAAACGATATGAATGTTGCTTCGTCATCCACTGAGCAGCGCATCAGGAAACTTGTCGCTGAAAAACAGGCTCAGCCATCGTATTGACGATGAAGTGACATATTCGCACAACATGAAAAGGTATCACCGAATAAATAAATGGTGTATCAGTGTACACCCAGTATCTCTGAATAAATGGTGGATCAGTGTAAACACAGTATCTCTGAATAAATGGTGTATCAGTGTAAACCCAGTATCTCCGAATAAATGGTGTATCAGTGTAAACACAGTATCTCTGAATATAAGGTGTATCAGTGTAAACCCAGTATCTCTGAATAAATGGTGTATCAGTGTAAACCCAGTATCTCCGAATAAATGGTGTATCAGTGTAAACCCAGTATCTCCGAATAAATGGTGTATCAGTGTAAACCCATTATCTCCGAATAAATGGTGTACCAGTGTAAACCCAGTATCATTCCTTGTATGACTTGGTGGGTTGCGTTCGTGTGCAGGAATGGGATCACCACCCTGAAAAGGTTGGGAAACACTGTTTTAGTGGTATCATATGTCATTTGTTCAAGAGGTTGCATCCTACTTTCTCACTAATTAAAAACCCAGCAACACGTGAAAATGTTTCGTTTAGCCAAATTCGTGTTGTTTTTGGTTGTTGTTAACAAGAACAATAACGATCATCCCTAATTCTGTTTGGTGTCTGAAAGACATCAAAATACACAAGTTTCTACAATAATTGTCTCTTTTCTAGGCATCCAAGGAACAGAGAAGTCTGGCAAATGTATGATAAAGACGACCAGCCATGCACTTACCACGCTACCGCCCGGCTCGAGGATGAACTTGCGGTAATCCCTTCCAACCTTTGAACTCATGATGCCTTCCTTCTTAAACCGTGAATTAAACATATCACACGAATAGACCTCGCTCCACTGAGGAAGGAGATGAGAAGAAATACGTTGTTTGCTGCTAAAAATAAAATAACAAAACTTGGAGGATCGAGGAATGCAATTCTCATGGAACTATGCTAAGTACTGTAGAGAGCAGTGTCCCTGCAGACTGGTGATGCTCATGGCATCTGCCAAAACACACTTACTTCATCGGAATTTTGCTTGAAATTTTGCTTGCAAGGTTGCAAGTATCACCCGTAGGCCGACAGACTTCGTATGTATGTATAGGTAGGCCTATAGTGTTTGCTATATACATCGAGACACATGCATGTAGTGAGTAAGCATAGTGATTACTGTATACATCGCGACACGTGCACTTACGTGTAGTGATTATTATATACTGCATACATCGCGACACATGCATGTAGCGAGTAGGTGTAGTGATTACTATACACTGTATACAACGCGACACATGCATGTAGTGAGTAGGTGCAGTGATTACTATAAATTGTATACATCGCAACAGGTGAATGACTCGACAAGTTGTACTGCACGAATGGTTTGACTACATAAAATAGTATGTAATGTGGATGTTACATTTGTTATGTGTTGTGGCGGAGTTGGATAGTAGCACAACTGTCATTGGTCATGACATTTCATTGACTTACAAATACAACTAATAAACAAATATATACATGTACAGCCACAAATATATATGTACAGCCACAAATATATATGTACAGCCACAAATATATATGTACAGCCACAAATATATATGTACAACCACAAATATATATGTACAGCCACAAAGATAGAAAAAAGGCAAACCTGATTCATTAAACTTCAACTGATGGATTGGATGTTCCCTTCTATTTCGTCTCGGACATCCATCACGTCATACAAATATCATGCTTGATTATAGATGACTGATGGAAGTTTCCGAAACATTTATATATTATGTTGACCTTACCAGGTATCCATAGTACTGGGCATCGTAGCCATCAGCGAGATGTCCAAACGTGGCACACATGTTGGTGCCCTCGGTTGCCGGGATGCCCAAGATCTCATCGGAGAGTTTACGGTAGATGCTGTATGTGTCGGCCTGCAAACAACAAGTGGGAAGGTCATTTTTTAAGGAGAAACTACAACCCTGGAGTTTTCAATAAGGCACATCGTAACAGGAGCAGCCAAAGAAGAGCAACTCAACACAAAACTAGTAGTGCCATGAATTCATATCGCATAGAACGGCAGGTCTCGATTCAAACAGCACAGTCACTCAGTGGCAGACTTGTGGAGATATTATGTTATCGTTGATCCTTGCTACTCGAATGTTAAGGAAGCTTTCGCTGCATATACACTCATTGACACTGATTACAATCTCGTTATGAAATGGGCAGGTCAAATCATAGGGGGGGGTGGTCTGGATCGGTGGATTCAGTTTACGACACCCAAGTGAAGTGATAAGTTTCGTTCATTGTCATTGGCCTGACCCGGGTCATCCTTTATCGAGACCAGCTTATCCATGGATTTATTCCACGCACCGGTAGAATACCACTAACGATTATCGACATATATATACTTCATGTACGACAACCTCAACTATAGGATTAGGATACATACATGCATATGTATAAGTTAGGGTGTAGGTTAGTATAAATTTACATCATAAGCATGTACGTATACTATATTTGAGGTCGTCGTAGATGAATTACATACCCCTGTAAAGCTATTCTTTTACTGCTGTTGGCATTTTTAATAAGGATTTCAGTAGGTAGACCTACGTGTAGCATATTTGGCGATGAGCAGCTTCAGTTCTGCTTTAGGTTTGCTTTAATCATTAACCTTTTGTTTTTCTGACTCTATTTTTCTTTTACCACAGATTTTACAACAGATAATTTGTAATTTTATTACTTTTTAGTCGGTAATGTCTTTTAGTGTTTTAGGCATTTTGGGGGGGTTTTAGGTGCCTAAGTTGAGTTTTAAGGTTGGCTTTTGTTCTACACTTGATTTATGAGTTCTGTATCATCTTGTATAATATTTATTTATTGATTTATTTATATATATATATTATGCAGACATAGTAATTTACATTTCATCATTTACTTAATTAGCTACTCACCAAACAGTGTAGCTCAAATTGGTAGAAAGAAAGATAAGATAAAAATACTTCGACATGGTTTAATACTCATATTATCGTAGTTAACAAGCAATGACAGACTCTCGGATAAAATTTGCTTGAATTACGGACCGCGATACAAATGAACGTCCAAGCGATACCTTTACTGATGTATGGATGGTCTGATCGAAAGTCCCCAGCAGGATCTGACGGAGGTTGAAGACCCCAGCATTGGCATTCTTGGCCTGGACTAATTTCTCCACCATCTCATCCGGTATCTGGGAGCCATCCTTGAAGTGGCCAGACATCCTGCGGAGGGACTCCGGCTGCCAACACCAGTTCTCCAACATCTGTGAAGGTGCTTCCACAAAGTCTCTCTCTACTCGGGTGCCACTAACAGTTAAATAGAAAAATGAGGCAAAAAATTGGAGAAAAAACAATAATATAAGAAACGTAAAACAAAGGGTTATCATAAAAATAAACCAAACAAGTTAATTATAAAAACAAAAACTAAATAAAAACTAAATAAAACAAACAGATTTCTAATTCGCAAATTCATTTGCATGGTGCATTATCGTATTATGCAGAGAGATCTTTATAACTGGGAGCAAGCAAGCTTCATTCACTCCCTAGTTACAGATCTATTATATATAATGTGGAGACTAACTGATAATGATTCTGAAAATGCACCAAGTGCTGCACTTCATCAACAGCAAGTTTCTTCAAAGACAGAAACGTACTTTAAGCTAAATTAAATTAAACCACATGGACCTAAAGACTTCCAATCATAAACTTGACTATGTTCAAGCCAAATATCACAAAATTTCTTTACACAAATGTTGAGCATGCATGTTCATAGTACAACCTGTCAATTGCAAGATGGACCATGGACCACCCAGGTGTGATGCTCGTCACGGTCCAACCATGGACCATCCAGGTGTGATGTTCATCACGGTCGATCCATGGACCACCCGGGTGATGTTCGTCACGGTCGAACCATGGACCACCTGGGTGATGTTCTTCACGGTCGAACTATGGACCACCCGGGTGATGTTCGTCACGGTCGAACAATGGACCATCCAGGTGATCATCGTCACGGTCCAACCACGGACCATGAGAACGATGATACAAGGTGCGTAAAATGCACTGCAATGGTGTATTTTAAATGACTTAATAATTTCTGGTAACCTGTCAATCAGTCGATTGTTATTCGTTTTGTTTTGGTAAACTGACCAGTCAGATGACGCTTTCATAAACCAGTGCGTGCAACGGCCCTAGGAATGTCAAACGGGGTGTGTTTGGCACGCCGGCTACGCAGGGATTCAGTGAAATGGTACATTGAAATACATCGCAGGTACGACCCAACAGAAGCACATCTCCCTGGTGTTGTGGGGTCCGTCCTACCATCTGTAGATGCATTGAGCGCTGCAGGCTACAAATGCAGAGCTTCGCGGGGAAGAGGTTATACTTTCACGGGGGTATGAAAAGCAACATCGTATTACCTGAACATTGAGATCTCTGCTCGAGAACATAGCTGGTGCATCACATGACCAAATTCATGAAAGAATGTTTCAACCTACGGGGTAAGACAAACAAACGTTACCATTAATTAGAAAATGAAACATAACGATCACACACGGGAGAAACTGTCAACCCCCTCCAAAGAATCCAAAGAACCAGAGCATACAAAAATGGGGGGTGGGAACCATCGCAGAATTGAAAGTAGAATCTTATGAAATTTACGATTCTTTTACAATTTTCAAACATGTTAACACAGTACGCAAGTTGAATTATTCATCCTCAAGGGGTAATTGGAAAGTAAAGCATGCTACACCTTTAACGATTAGCCTGAAGATACTATTTGAGACAATATATCTTTTCTGGCAATCAGCAAGTCTTTATGAGTGAATTGTAAAACTGACTTTCACTTGCCAAGTTAATATACTGCCCTAGACAATCAGGCTACATTTACCATAACCGTGAATACAGTGACATTTTCCTTAGCATTTTCTAGCATAATCTGGGAATTATTTAAAAAAGCTGCTTTCATTGGCATCAAATCGAGTAGCCATTGCTTTAATTAAAGGATTGACTGCTAATTACCTCGTCGTGCATGAGGAGGGAGGGCGCGTCTTCGGTCGGTTTTGTAAAGTTGGCCACCATGG
>JAODAG010145667.1:4401-14728 GCA_027574785.1 Orphnurgus asper
TCCAGACCATAGTATATCTATAGATCTAGTCTATACTACAGCTATAGATCCAGACCATAGTATATCTATAGATCCAGTTTCTACTATAGCTATAGATCCAGACCATAGTATATCTATAGATCTAGTTTATACTATAGCTATAGATCCAGACCATAGTATATCTATAGATCTAGTCTATACTACAGCTATAGATCCAGACCATAGTATATCTATAGATCCAGACCATAGTATATCTATAGATCCAGTTTATACTATAGCTATAGATCCAGACCATAGTATATCTATAGATCCAGACCATAGTATATCTATAGATCCAGTTTATACTATAGCTATAGATCCAGACCATAGTATATCTATAGATCTAGTCTATACTACAGCTATAGATCCAGTCCATAGTATATCTTTACATCCAGTCCATACTATATGAAAAGATACAGTCCACAATATATCTATTGATCCAGTCTATACAGATCAAGTCCATAGTAAATCTATAGATCCAGTCTGTACTATTTATACTAATTATATAAACCAGTCCATATAGATCCAGTTGTAGATCCAGTCCATTGGTATATCTAAAGAACTTTGATATTTAAGACATTGAAACGAGGCAGTTTCAGAGGAGCGATTAAAGTCGTTGGCGGGTTTGTCCCTAATACTCACCTTACAGAGACATGGCCCTTCACACGGGTCATCATTAATGCTGCCATCAGCGTTACAGGGACAGGGCTCACATTCTGGGTAACCACGGTAACCTCTTGCACACCTGTTGCACTTCGTCCCACCATAGCCCTCCTTACAGGCACAACTGCCAGGCATCTGCAACAACCGTGACGTAGAGAGAAGAAATAATGAGAAGAAAACACATACACATGCTTCTCAAAAGCGAAAACATACTATATACATGCTATTCAATGGCATGTTAGGGACAAAAATGAAAAATCACAAACAATTTCAGACTATAACATGTGCATACTATACATACTATGTGAGGGACACAAATAAATCACTCATTGCAGACAAAACATGTATATACATACATACATGCATACTATTCAAAAGGGTGTTAGGGACACAAAAAATCACATTTTGGACAAAAACATTTGTATGCTATTCAAAGGCATGTTAGAGGCACACAAAACAAATACAAACAATTTCAGACTATAACATGTGCATACTATACATAGGCCTACTATTTAAATTCATGTGAGGGACACAAATAAATCACTCATTTCAGACATAAACATGTACATACTACATAGTATTCAAAAGTGGGTTAGGGACATGAAAAAAAAAAACACATTTCAGACAAGAAAAATATGTTCATAATACTGTCATGCTAGAGACACAAGAGAGTTGAGTTATATTTAGCTGTGCTAGCATCTGTCAAGGTTTACTGGGGTAAATGGGTGATTAATATCAATTCAAATTAGTGTACATATCTAGTTTATGCTAGGTGTAGGGGTTATACTCACCACTCCAATGTCAATCTGTTTGTCATCTTTCACGCAGGGAGTTGGTCTAGAAGAATCATTATTGTCTAAGATGGTTCCAACAGGGTCACAAGTACACTCTATAATGAACATTGAAAAAGAAGAAATCTGTTTAATTAAGTCATGCATGGAGTTACAACTAGGGAAGTGATATGTCATCAGTGGGAACTATATCATGTAAAGTAGGAGTAAAAACAATTAGTATAGAAGATGCAACTTAATATTTCAGCAAACTGAATTTTTAGTCACCATTTGTTAATGAGCAGATATACATATTCACCAGTGCAAGGTACAGGATATTCTGGTAGGACTCCCTCAGGTCTGTAGTAGCCATCTTGGCAAGATTCACAGTTTACACCAACGGTACGATCCCTGCAGTCGACGCAGACGCCTCCCCCGCTGTACACGCAGTCTGCATCCAGACTGAGGCCGTCGGTCTCGACCCGCGGGTCGTAGTAACAGTCGTCTGCATGGTTATGGCAGTTGCAAGCTGCGGGGGGGGGGAGAGGGGGAAACATTGCAAAGAATTATGTTCAACTCTTGTCTTTCATCTCTTGAAAACTTTCAAGAGCTTTTAAAAAAACATGTTTTCGGGGATCAACTTTTGTCAGGGGGGTGGCCAAGACAGTCAGTATATAGTGAGAAGAAACTTAGGAGCACCAGCACAGATTAGTTTTAGCCCACCAAATCTAATTTGAGGGGGGCACAACATACCTGGGGCACAATATACTTTGGGGAAATGCACCTATGCAACTTTTGGCAAGTCAAATTGAAGGAGATTATTTCTTAAATAAACTATAAGTTTATCACAAACTGTGATTCATCAAAGATGTTCAGATAAAACCATTGTTACTAATTAGGCCTAAATGAAACTAGCTTAAAAAGTGGAACTTTTTGTTACCTCAACAAATTCTTGAGTTGAGAGCTTTAAGAAAACAACCATAAGGAAATACTATACAATACTCTATTATATATAAATAACAGTACGGAAAACTGAATTCTAATATATCCAGTGGGTGCACGAACCATATTTAACACAAACAATATTAAAGGAAGCTGAATTTTCCATTACGGCTGACACACCATGCCAGTTGGTGTCAGGCTGATACCGACCCGGATCCCAGCCCCTAACTCAGTTCGCCCCTATTCTCTGCACAGCTCTCTCCTCATGTACGTGGCATTGGGGGTTATAAGCTTGTGCCATATACGGTCGACTAACATCCCTTTTGGCAAGTAATGCGACTTTTATTTACCTTCGCAGGAAAAACTCTGCCGGTAATTACCCGGCCTCCATTCCTTCTGGTGGTACCCCGGGCAGCACTCGTTGCAGCTTCTCCCGCAGGTGTTGTGTTGACAAACACACCTCATTACCTACAGGAGGTAAAATAATTAGGTTTAAGTTTATTTTAGTAGATTAGGGTTAGAAAGCCCTCACTGGCTCAGAAAGAAACCGGGACCGCCATCCGACGTCCCCATCCGACGGACGTGAGTGTACCTCGACCTTTGGCCGCTTTCTCAAAGACCGAGAGAAGTGAGAGCAACCTGTTTATGACCACTGCTCTGCAGCTGCTCTGAGCGAAGTTATTGCGACAAAATGAACCCATTCAACCGAATCACTAAAACATCACGGAAGAGTACGCCCATCACCACTGCAAAGCAGCCGTGCTGAACAAGTAATGTCTGGGGTTCGAACTGGCGACCTCTGGGCTAAGAAGCAGACACTCAAACTGCTACACCATGCACTCTCACCTCACACTGTATATAAGGAGAATAAAAAGAAGAAAAATACTATTTAAAACCTTCTTCTTTTCTAATAAATAAGATCAGCCAGACTATATCTCTAAAAGCTAAAAGTCTTTTTGTCTCTCAAATTTTTGCAGCCCTGTCTTCTTTGCTACTGGTTGCTGAAGCAAGACTATCATTCCACAGGCATACATGGGCAAACAAAGTCACAGTTGCCAAACACCAAACACATTGTTCAACCCCCTGGGATGAAGCGAGTCTGAGGGTGGATATATATATATATATATAGCCATAAAACAAGTCATTTCCTGTACATAACACCCCCAAAGCATGAATTTTATCAAAAGGGCAGGGGACTTGGGAATGTGACACCAGTAAAACATTGCTCAAATCCATGAATATTGTTTGAGTGATAGCAGACATTAAAGTCCTTTTTACTATTAAAGAGGCAGGCACCTTGGACTTGAAATTTTTGGGAAAACTTTGGGCTATATTGAAATAAGTGCTAAATACGTCTATCGTAATCACCCATTGTTTTCATGATGCAAGATTAAGGGAGAACTTGTTGTTGAGGCTGGACTAAACTGTTCGGTACATGCTAAATGATATGATCTGGATTGCTAAAAATTTCCAGTGCAACTCAGTGCTGCTTTAAACTACCATCCTACCTGCTTTTGATATCTTCTGATAGGCCAAGATTAACTTGTAAAACAAGACAACTGTGAAATATGTGAAGGTTAGAAGGCAGATGAAGTCTCTATATAAATAAGAGAAAGTACAATGTAGTTCCCTGGGATTGCACCACAGTTTGTGACACTTCAAATTTGAAGATATTTTCAAACCTTTTCGGACGAAGTTTTCCAGGCCATCTAATAATTACATTTTGACTGCAGAGACTTTTTGGCAAATGTCTGTCAAACTTGGAAGATCATGAAGGTAGAATGTAAACAGGGGCAGCTGAAAGCTAAACCAAGTCTGTTCCCTTACAAAAGGAAATCCAAATTCCTTCGTAATATTTGGAAAACAATTAGTCCCATATTTGTTCATGGAAGATTCAGCTACTGTTTTTTTTTGTTCACGTTCTATAGCTCCCAATGTTTTTTCCACATTTACCAGGCGTTTGCACAAACCTTGCATTATACAGCAATTCTCAAGACATTCCAATCACCTCTCTCTCTCCCCCTCTCCCCCATAACCATTTTCCCTGAATCTTGATCGCTTCTACCGTAAATGATTTTACTTGTGACCTGTAGTCACAACAAAGTCAAATCGACTCTCTCACATGGGGCTCGACACTGCGCTGCCACACCAAATGTTCCGTCTACAATCTACGGAAGGCCCTCTCGTTGTGGCCACATCAGATATGAAAATTATAGCCCGACGGCCCACCGGGCTATGAAGCATTGGAGTCTATGCAAGCTGTGAAGTGCCGTCGGTGAATTAAGGATCAAACTTTAACAAAATAAAATCGGCAAAAATAACGGATTTGAGAAAATATACTTACCGGTTGATTGGGCGACGTAGCGGTACGAGGTATACACTCCATGGCATGACCGTTACATACACAGTGGCCTCCCACTGAGATATCCTTGATGGAATAGAAGTGCTGCAAACAGGAAGGACAAAAAAAACAGAAATTCAGACGATTGCAACGGTCTGGTTAAAAACGATAATCACAGCTAGGGCAGCTTCAAAGAGAAACCATAAAATGGCTTAACAAGTTTAGCATGCTGGAACCATCCTACGGTTTCAGAACGTGCAACGTAAGTTGGTGGTTTCGATCAAGCGCACTGCATGCTACTATAATGTGCTGGAAAGTACTGAATGGTGAAACCAAACTTCATGGATGGGTTTAAATTGTACCTGAAGTCCTCTCACTTAATTTAGACCCTTCCCCTGAAACAAAACAAACAACTCTCTACCCGTCTGGACACGATGGTGTCTGTAGTGTTCTCCGGTGTGTTATAGAGGGGCGACATGAGGTCGGCGTTTAACGTCCTGATCCGCTGAAACCGAAACCGGACGAATCTTGCAGACATGAAATCCTGTGAATAGGATGAGCAGACAGATATCCCACGTATAATACTTTGCAGCGAGTTGTTAACAACTGACAATGAGACAACGCAACTAATATACGTGAATCAGAAGCACAGAATAAATTCTCTGCACAAATTGTTACTGATAAAACATAAAACAGAATCCCTTACACCTTGCAACTCGACCAGTGGACGATTTTGGGCATTCACAGGCCGATTTGGTTATCCTCAAAATCCCAGCCTGTCTCACCTTGTCTTCATCAAGCAATATCAATCACCTGGTAGTTTTTAATTTACTGCAGTAATGTTAAGGGTATAAATTTCTGAAGTTAAATGCAGCTGGCCCCAAACATGATAGTCCAGGATGTGAAACATTATAGTACCACTGTATATAGTCACTCAAGAAAATAAACGAAAGCCACTACCACTGGACTATTATCATGAAATCATAGAGGAATTTTGCTTTTAAAATGTCAGTTTGTGGTTTTGTTGTATATATATCAAAATTATGGAGTAATTTACTTCAAAAACAGGCTGACAAAGACATATTTCCACTATAGGCTACTGAAGAAACCTCAGAAATATGAGTCATACTGAGTAACCATGCATGCCTCATTGCAACTCACTGCAATTTCATGAAGACAACTTCTCAGGGTTTCAACACTTCCAGATATTTCTCCAGAACATCCTCTTGGTCAATGACTTAATTCACTTCAAGGCTAGCTTATTTAGGCTACTGGGACAAAAACAATAAATTGTACATATTGTGTAGAGTAAAACATGAAAGCAATTAGAGGAGAAGTTTTTCAAACTTGCTAAGGCATTTAACAAGTTTGAATACTGAGAAGTCTGATTGTAGTATGCAACCAAATAAACAAAATGAAATAACATCCTCAGATTTTCAACAAACATCAGTCTTAAAAGTCCTCGAAAGTACCGACGAACAAGTAAACCTATAGGCCTATAGCTTCCACAAGACTAGAAACTCTTTTAACAGGCCTCGTCCAATACTCGTCTTGTCCTATGCCTTCCTTCCTACATCTACACTCCTTCCTACATCTACACTCCTTCCTACATCTACACGCCTTCCTACATCTACACTCTACCAGTTCTACCGGTCCATCTTGACGATAAACTAAAAAGTACCAATGTCAGTGGGGGATCCCCGACTCTCATCCACCCGGCTCTCACCCTGTTCTAAAATCAGGGAGATGTTAAACCTGTGAGAAAAAAAAGAGCCTATACTATCAGTTGCAGAAACCACAAGGGGTACCACCACTTAGAAGCTTGCATTCATAAATGCTTCCAGAAACTTCAAATTTAAAACACTTTCACACCTGTAACCAGAGGCACCTGGACTTGAAATATTACCCAATGAGCTGTTTACACCATGCTGGCATTGTGCAGAGGACGTATCCTAACGTTTCCATATCGCGACCCCGGTGATGCCATACTGGTAACATGTGATACAGTTATAATTGGCTCATTAGAACATGGTTCACTGGGAGACTACCTGACTTGTCACTTAATTGGTAGGAGGGGATCAGCTGTCGATAACCAACTATATACTCCCAAAAGCTTCTCTCATGTGAACGGTGGCGTGGAAATATTCAAGATGTGCTAAACACATGCGGCAATTGAAACATGTTATCTGGAACGGCTAATAGTAATGGGGGATTTTGCTTGAAAAAATATGATATACCTACAGGTCAACCAGTTTGGGAGCCTGCAGCTTGGTGGATATTATTAAGCATCTGGCATCTACCAGGATAGCAATGAAATTGAAAATCTAGCTGTCACAACAAACTATCACAAGAGGACAAAATTGAGAGCCAAAAGTGTCCTTTACTTTCGCCTATAAAAATGAACCACGAAGGAAGGAATGTGTTATACATTTTGATGGTTTTCTACGATGAATGACCAATTTTCTGCAGTCAGGGTTTAAAGTTTAAGATTGTATCCTGTCAAATGTTCTATATTCTCAGCACATCGTTGTAGTAACCCCTATAGGAAAGAACAATGGGGCTGCCACAGCTCCTCTTGTATAATCAGCTGGTTAAAAACATCACAGATAATTACTTAAACAAAGTCATTATGAAGAGCCTATAATTACCTTAATAATGGCGATAATATTAAACTTATTTCCGGAGGTCGATGAAGGCTATAGTGTAGATGAGGGGGGAGCAGTGGTGATCAAAGAGCATGCAATCCAGTGGTTTTGGAACATCCCCTGGCCCTCACCCCAGGATAAAACTTTGACACTTTGTAATCTATATGCTTTCCCTAAGCATGCACTGGGAAGATTTTCTCCGAGCATACGAGGGCAGCATATATGATTATCATAGAAATGCCTTTGAGGTCGTGGCCTGGTTGAAAATGATCAACAGAATGTCATGCATACATGATGGAAAGACGCATGCATGGAAGAGCCTGGACTCCGGATCATTCCGTGCAACCGATCAGGTTGACGACGGCCTCTGAATGTTACACATGGATGGCATAGACTTCAGCAAAACGAATTTCATCCCAACTGTGTTACCTTCAATGCTCGACTTGGATTCAACGAGCTAGGCCTGCCGTTGATCAACGATGTGTGGATCTCTCCATCCCTGAGAGGCTCTACGCTGCTAGAGTAGTAGGTCGTACAGGTCACCTCGTCGTCGTCGACGAACGTCTCCATCCTCGCGGCCGCTGCCTTGCCGTAAGCACTCAGGCACTCGGCGCCGGACACTGCGTAGTACTGCCAGGGTTCAAAGGTCACACCGTCCACCGACTTCTCCAGGATCCAGTTCCCCGGACGTGGCGAGTTGGCAGCTTTGAGAATGACGTAGGCGACTTGGAAAACCTTGCAAAAGAAAATTAAATTTGAAAGATACAGATAAGGAAAGATTCAAAGCTGGAAATAAATTTAGTGCCTGCTGAAAATTTCACAAAAAAATGTTTTGGTTGAAATGTGAAATACCCAACTATTAATAAATTAGTATTAATAACGTTAATAAAAATAAATGGTGTGGACCAGGCCGGGGAAATGAAATTAAAAGAAATGTATTACAAATCATCTGCTATGGGCCATAAGTAAAACATTCAAACTGTAAAAAGAAAAATCATTGCACTTTTGCAATTACTGACCTGCCACCGAAAAATATACCATAAAATTAATGAACTGTAGCTATCAAAAAATATCTTCTACGATTCGTGTCAAAATTGTGTCCTTAAACCCAGCAATTATTGGTGATTTTCGACATTAAATTGACCAGTTGGGTCTGTAGTAAATTAATTGCTTTTTGTATTTTTTTAGTTATGTTTTAAACACTTAAAGGGTAACTGGGGTGAGCTATGCAGCTAATCTCTACAGAGGCCTTCTTGTTAAAAGTACAAAATGACTACAACGTGCTTGAAGAATATAAATAGAATCTTAAAGTTAATAAAACTACATCAGAAACGGAACCGCATAAAGATTAAAATTAACAAATTAAAACTTAGATGTGTAATGCTTTGTCTAAGGACTAATTGTGCATACGATGTCAGTTTGGAAACTAATTATGAGGTATAAAAAAAATTGCAAGGGGAGTCACCTGTTACATTAAAGTATAAGAGAAAATTTATCACATACATTGTTCCAAGACTAGGCACGGACATGCATCATGCATCACCCCTTTCAATTCAACAAAATTAACGTTGCGGTTACGGTACATTCTGGCTAACTTACAGTATAGTGTATACAGACGGCTCAATGACACCGAACCGTACGGAGCGATACGTTGCAGCGCAAGAGTAAAACCAGCTCACATCCCTCGTGATATGCGTCAGTAATTCTTGCACTCACGATAACAATTTCAGAAATTGCTTTACATTGGGCACGGGGTAGAAGTGGATATGTTCGTACTTCCTACCAACAATGTGTTTTACAATCAGACAAAAGGATAATATTCAGAATGTACGTTAGCTGTACGTAATTGTAATGTAATTTTACATTCTTGGGAAGTCAGAAGTCAGACATTTGGCTAAAAATTACTGGATTTTTATTATCAACCACAACATTTTGATTGCCAATAAACCTGAAATGTTGCTAACATTTTCAATATGATCAGTCGGCATCGTCCATAATCGCTTCCCATCACGGTGGATGGACTGGTAATTGTCAACTATATATTTCTTTCCCTTCCAACTTTTATAAACTGCCACCATAAATGAAGGCCATAAAATCATTTTGTCAAAATTACAACAACTTGCAGATTCAATTCACAGTTTTGACAACCAAAACAAGAAAATGAAATCCATGTAGTCTCAAAAGGGTCTTAAATTAAACCTTCTTGGGCTAGCAAATTTAGAATGTAATAAAAAAAAATATTAAAGAAAACCCTCCCACCAGGGTCTCATTGAAGTTTTAGAAATTCAATTTAATTTATGATCTACCACAGTTCAGCTACTTCTACAGACTCCACCATCTACTGTAGACGCCATCATCCTGCAGGCTAGTATTTTCCATTGCACTTGACAGAAGTCCGAGCCGAGGGTTGTAGCACTCTCTATTAATTTATCCCACTGCTAATGGGGCTGATATGTCCAGCTT
Source organism: Orphnurgus asper (assembly GCA_027574785.1). Lineage (NCBI taxonomy): Eukaryota > Metazoa > Echinodermata > Holothuroidea > Elasipodida > Deimatidae > Orphnurgus > Orphnurgus asper. The sequence goes on from JAODAG010145667.1 coordinate 14,244, forward strand.
TGTTTCAAAGTACGGGGGGGTGGGGGAAGGCCCCAATTAACCAAAAGACTTGAGCAGGTCAATTCTCCAGACATGATCGAACCCTGATTGTCCAGTATGGCTACATATTCCTCTTCCCACCACGTCTTGCTGTAACAACCTCTGAAATTGCGAAGGGGATGGCATGGATTTCAACTGTAAGAATTATTGAGGCTCATTCTCCTTTGGCTACCTTTGGCTACAGTATCTTTGGCTACCATGATGAGCTATAATGTGACATTTGTATGGCCCCTAACAGACTTGTTGTTAAAACTTCTTTCAAAGCATATCGGAACATAGCGCGCATAGTGTATTCCGTCCAAACAACACAATCCTTAACTGTGTGTGATAACTGTCAAGTTTTGTTTCAAATTGCTATGTGGTTTTTTCTACGTGAGCTATCAATGCGACGCATTCAGATTATTGTTGTTTAACGTATTATCTTTCACACAATATGCATTTTGTTG
>JAODAG010145778.1:0-10582 GCA_027574785.1 Orphnurgus asper
TATATATAGTACGTGTATCGATAAGCACATTGCGATATTATGCAATCACTGTGGAGATCTATACTTCCCCTGAAACATCCGTAATTGCATCTCTTAATTTACACCAAACTATGGCTTCATTCAGGTAGTTCAACTACTAAACAGTGATGTCACGGTCTAGTTCTTACGTGCCACCTATATCAGTTGCAGTTATGGGGCTAATCCGTTTGTATAAACACAGTCACATGGATTGATGACATGATCGCTCGGTACACATACAAATACTAAATGATTATGCTGTGTTAAAGACAGTTTAATAAGTTCTGTAAATAGGAAGGGTGGGGGGGATATATGCGAGCCAGTCGCAGTTTGAAGATTCAGTTTGGCTTTGCCATTGTGGTCGTCTCCCCACATGGAATATAACAGTCTGACCATGAGTGCCTTTTGTTCTATACCCCGTATCTGTGTACTCGATGGCCCGGTGACCTCATTGTATGTTCCTTACATGTGCAGGCAGAAGATGATCATTTTTCTGTTGTTCTTAGGCGGGAACGATTTTACAAGCGTTTGGTACAGTAGCTCGGTCTCCAGTGACTCTCCTCGACCGTCTATCGATACAATAACACTGTTCTTTATGTAATCATATTTCGATAAAGTGCCAACACGGAATAAATGCCCAGTGGGCCGGCTTCCTGTTCATTCAGTAATCGCGGATACGGAACTCCTTCGAGATTCATACCATTTAAGCTACCTGACAATACAGATTGACACATTACAAGAACTATCGCAACCGGCCTACCCTTGGTATTTATATATATGATAAAGATTTGAACAGATTTTATCAATGAAAAATAAATATAATGTATATATATAGATATTCATTAATAGCCCCATAACTGCAACTGATATTACTAAATTATCTTCTTTTCCTGTGTCATGTTTCTTTTGGAATGTGGGGACGACATGCCACCCCTTCCCCGTATAACTGCCATCACATGCCAAGTAACACACAACTAGGAATGAAAAACAGTTCACTCCTTTTGTATTCCTTCTTTAACAATTCAATAAGCTGTCATACACTCAATAATAACAAACAAGACATTCAAGTTTTTTTTTTTGCACACAGTCGTGAAGCGTGATTTCAATCTCCTATGCAGGTAATATTCAAATGTGTGGATATTGTGGAATCTGCCATTGGAATGTACCATTATGCCAATTAATACAGAACTAGGAATGAAACAGTTCTTTAACAATTCAATAAGCTGCTTTTCATTGTGAAATTGTACATAATGTACTATACTCATCTAAAGTAGATGAGTGCTCTCTTAGCTGAAGTACACTATTTGAGGTTTTGAATCAACTTGTCCCTTCAAACGTCACAACTTTTGATGATCTCTGTTCGATCGGAGAGATGTTGGAGGAGCTGTTCCGTAAAACTTGACGACAAAATTGAAATCAATTTAAGACCGTTGTTCCATCCGACATTAATTCCAAGTTTGCAGGTCATCTATATACTTATAACTGAGCTTAACCTGAATGCAAAGAATGCGTCCCCGATTTGTGCCGTTGTTGATCTCATTCGTCCAGTGGCAATGACATTTCAGCACCATACCAACGAGCATGCCAATCTTTGGCCCAGGAATTCTACTCTACTCCTTAATAACCAACCAGTAATTTTAAAGCCATAACTTCTGAGCCCATGATAGTGTATACATACAGTATGCCTTGCCAAGTAGCAAACGCTTATGTCATAGGCTAATTTGAGAGCATGGTAATTGAAAGAAAAGTATCCAAGAATAGTTCTAACCAATCAGGGGGGGGGGGGAGAAAGGTATAGAAGAGCAATTATGAATGGGAAGTCAGAGCAGTCCAGCAGCATAGGTATGAGAATGTCCCCAAGGGACTCTATTAGATGTATATCTTCATGACTATTCAGTGATTTTTAAGACTATTCCATTGGGCTCTTTACACAGGGGGTTTAAAAATGGGTGAGCTATCAAAGTGGTTATTTCCACTGCAATATGCTATGTTTTGCAGCTGTGGTAGGTGCTATAAGATCCATGTTTGCAATGCTGGACATATCTTAGAATCTAATTTTGACCATTTTTATAAAGCAATGGACCATGTAATACACTCCAGATTCCAAAATATCCACACATTTGAATATTACCTGCATAGGAGATTGAAATCACCCTTCATGACTGTGTGCCAAAAAATGTGAGACAAAGCTTGAATGTCGTGTTCGTTATTGTTAATGTACCATTATGCCATGCCCCTAACTATTTTGGTTATCTTTGACACCGGAGACATCCCTATATATGGAGGCACCCTATACTGTATCCTCTCATCGAAAGTTTACCACCAACCTGAAGGCAACGCATGCTCTCCAGCTTGCCACTTGGTAGATGTTCTTTTACACAATTTTTGACATCTTCGGTGGATTACTTTATACCTTCCTATCGATTCGTGGTGCATCCCGCCGCTGGCTGGTCCATGTCCGTCGCACCTCGTGCTTACGGGTCTAAACGAGAGCACACGATGTTTGAGCACTGAGAAGGAATCCTTTGGACAAGCGGCCTTGAAGACAACGCCAACTTCTGGTCGTTTGCTATTTGCCTGACGACCCTTGTCTAATGAAGCCCAGCTTTGGCCGTGCATCTCTAGAGGGACCCGGTGCATTTATTTAAAAATGGCGGTGTTATCTGCATTACCGAAGCATGTTTATAATGCTTTGGTAATGCAGATTACTGAAATGTATCCTATTGCAGTTGTAGCTGTTTGTATCCCCAAATATCAAACCACCTTATATTGCCCTTAATTCCTTGCCAAATGGTAACATGCATACTGCACATGACTTAAGAAAGTGAGAATACATTACCAATGCAGCAACAAATGACTAAACCCTTTATATCCACGGTTGTTCTTCCCCTTGACACGTCTATATCTGGAAGTATAATTTTGAGATCGTACTGATTACGATGGCAACGTAGCGACATGTCTCGCCTCGTGGCACGCCAGGGTTTTTTTTTTAATGGTTGTGCAAGAAGCTATTGAAATTTTCTAGATACAATCCTGCAAGAATGAGCAAAGACAAAAAGAAACAACTTCCAGCACTCCTAACCTTACCTGTCTATGGATGTATGGGAATGCCATGGCAATGATATATTAGCACATGTATGGTACATCAATGGGTATGAGACACGTACAGTACAGTGCGTTGCTCTGAAATGCCCAAGTAAGGTTTGGGGAAACCTTAGTAAAATAGTGACTGCCAAACCCCGGCCTATAACTTGCCCATGTCACTCTATCCCCTTTTGTAAAGGAAACGAAGAAAACAAAATAAAGATACTTAAAAATTCAACAAGCCTATAGCTAGCTTTAAGAAGTAAAAGTTCTGTTTGGGAAACCAACTAAACAGATACATAGCCAGTGAACTTGGGAGTGGTCAAATCGGTCTCCTAGCGGAACATGTTCGAAGTGAAAGGTCGATTGTAAGAGGTTCACAAGATGGCGAGCTAGTCTGATACCCATTGTGAATAATAAATGTATTACGTTGTTTTGTTGATATCTCGAGTATAAACAGGTTTTCCTTCTCCTTCAGGACCCGCCCAGAAATCCAATGTTCACGGTGACCGTGCCTGGTGCTGGAGCAGATGTCCCCAGTGGGAGCAACACTTCTTCAACAGGTACGTCCCTCTGTGTTTACCATAAAATAACATAAAATCTGTTATTCGTCTTTAATTTTGGTCTGAAGGAATTATCAATTCTCGGAGTTGTATGCGAAATTTAAATTATTATTGAATTATTTTTGACAGAGGTCAAGGAGTATCTAGACTGGTATTCTTACATTGCAACAGATTCTGCACCCTATCTACGTAAACCACATCTTAGATACATACATGTAGCGCCCAGTTTACTTCAAAAAGGTGACTTGGCTTTCTCCTCGTGTGACATCACTCCTTGGATGATGCCACATTTTCTGCCGAGCTCTCTGTCGGAGTACATAGGCTAGTGTTTCCGTTTTTTACCCTGCAATTCTACTCCTTGGATATCTTAATTTCCTTTGCAACTTTCCTTGGTTTCCTGTTACCTTTGGTGACCTCACTTACTTGCGTCTCCTTTTGGGAGTTTTTAGGGCGCATCCCAATTTAGGTTGAGTTTTGGGGCGAGGCAGCTTTGCCTCGCACACTGTGGCGCTATTGTCTCTTTGAGGTTTTGGGGGATTTCCCTACTTGGTGGTTGAGCGTGAAGGGGTACGAAATCAAATCAGAGAACGAGGAATGTAGTCGAGAAATTGCAGCATAAGTCCCGAGCATGATTATTTGTGTCACCCGAATGTGACGTCATAGAGAAGTAATACGGAGGCTGTAGGTAAAAGTTTCCCCGAGTTGAGGATGCTATGCTGGAAGACATTTGTAAGAGATTTGTAAGTAAATATTAGTAAAAGTTTTAGGGATGTCATCAGAGTTATTTCCAGATTGTGTATTGGGTAATTTAACGCAATAGTTCCCCCCCCCCGAAGAAACCCTCAACTGTCATTTTTATTTTATCCCTTCCCCTCAGGTCTGTCCCTTGCAGGAACAGGACACACGTATCCGATGACTACCTACCTGCCAACCACCACGGTCTCTGCTGGACTGCGACACAGTACCTCCGCGCCCACCAGCAGCAGCAGCAGCAGCAGCAGCAGCCACAGCTGCGTCACGACAGCCCAGCCATCTCCCACGGCTAGCTTCACAACGTTGCTGCCACACGGTACAGTGTAGTTACGTCCTGCAGAGAACCACATTTCCTCGTTCAAATAAAAGACAAAAACAAACAGTGCAGCCAGTGGAACGAATTGATAGGAGACTTCCAGTTTTGGCATAAAGCTACGGTACTGTGTAGTAGTATTGTAGGGTATGCTACCAGTCTACCTTACGTAACAATTAATTGATGTTTGAGTACATCCAGTTTGCAGACAAGTGTGCTTTCCACGGTAGGCTTGGTGAGGGAAATACACAATGAGAGATGGGGCCAGAGGATGTATATAGAATAAAGTCTTTACAAGAATTTATTAGTGTATAGTCAGGGTTAGGGAGCCTCTTAGACTCACAGAGAAGCCCTGTCATTGGTAAATGTGGATGATCAGAGGTTAACAAGACAGATATGCACCCGTCCATCCCGTGCTCCCGGGACTGCCATTGTGAACGTCACCATCGGACGGACGTGAGTATATACCTTGTACTTTGACCACTTTCTCAAAGACAGAGGGAAGTGAGATTTCTATGCCTTACCTCAGGTCTGTCCCTTGCAGGAACAGCACACGCCGCGTATCCAATGACTACCTACCTGCCAACCACCACGGTCTCTGCTGGACTGCGTTACAGTTCCTCTGCCCCCACCAGCAGCAGCAGCAGTAACAACAACTGTGTTACGACAACCCTTCCATCTCCCACGGCTAGCTTTACAACATTGCTACCGCATGGTAAGCCTTGTGCAGAGGACAACAATTTCCTAACCAAATAAAGACAAATAAAAACATGCAGGTAATGGAATTATAATAGGAGACTTTTGACAGTTTTGCAGAAAGCTATGGTACTGTACTTTGGTTTGAGGTTTTACTAGGTATATACGTTCCAATGTAGACCTAACAGCGTATCAGCATTCCCTAGACCCCTACTCAGAAAACTTTACCTACCGCCTCTGTCCTACTTCCATGATGTCACATCCGGGTGATGCCCTTTTCATTACTACTACCAGCTCATCTATACCGGTCCCTAGTAAGGGGAGTCCAACCCTTTGGTCGAAGAATCGACCTGTTCTTCCCTGGAATCCTGAGCGGAAAATCGGAAGACATCCTGACCCTAATAGGAACCCTCTTTTGGAAGGTATGAGCTCCATCCCTGGAAAGCTCTGTGGGGGGAGGGGTACTACGGTTACAGGCAAGTAAAAAAACTTTGCATCTGGCCTCTTGCGCAAGGTGACTCTCGACTCCCGGGCACTGTGGTTTCGAAGGCGTCGTCAGATCTGCGTTCTTCCGCAGCGCGGAAGAAAGTTGTCATCATTGGTCAGATCCGAATCGTCATGTAAGACTGGTCCCGTAGGCCGGGAATGTACACCTCGGTCGGAACCCGGAGGATTGTGGCTGTCGATGTATCGTGCATGTGGGCCTGAATTTGCTCCCCCCCGTGGGTGTATCGAAATCATCGCTCTGTTCACGGCTCCCATTGTGCTGTTGATTAGCTTGCTTTATTTTTAAAATATTCATTTATCCTTTATCTTGCAGCAATCTCTATGACGCCGGCTAATGGGATGCCGGCAGGACTTGTTCAGGTCACGCAGGCCCAGGCACAAGTTCAACTTCAAGCTATAACGAATACTCAGGGTACAGCGCAGGCCCTTGTGAGGTAAGGACGTGCTCTTTGATTATATGTAAATGGAACGCTCGCGTATTAATTCTCTGTGCTGGACTTTTTTTATTTTTAAGACGAAGTCTGGCGCATTTTACGTCGTACGTTACACACTCGTTGAGAATTAAAGTCTCTGTGTGGATTTGGCGTCGGTGAATGCTCATTTATCTTCAACGGAGATTTATCGAGTGGAATGCTTTGGGAGGGGGGGGGGCTAGGCTTTGTTAGGAGGCACTTGAGCTGAATGCCTTGATTGATACATGGTAGTCGTGACAACATTTCAGGACGTTCATCTTTCATAGTGTACCAATTTTTCAAAGTAACTGTCCCGTCTCGATAGTGAAAGGGGGAGATATGTGATTCTTCATTTTGCCGATGAATGTATCACCGAGACCTAGCCTAATGCAGTTCATACGACCTTCTAACGTCGGAGAGATTATTTCCTGTTGTGAATCGAAGTTTGGATTAACGCAAATATCTATGAAATTGTAAGAGGAAACAAAATTTGTGTTTGGTCAGTCACGTAATGCATTTTGCACACTGAGCACTTTCAGAGAGTTCTTAGAGGGGAGTAACTTTCCACAAACACTTACAAGATCAATTTACTGATATTGGTAAGGAGTGACTGCGTTCGATTTGCCCATCTTATCTTATGTTATCCTTACAATTACCGGTTACAAAGTGCCACCTCGTTGGTCAGTTACACACACTGATTCACAGGTTACCAGAATTCATGGCAGACGCTGAGGAGCATACCAATGTTTTGTTCTGAGTGATAAAAACATGTAATGGTTAACTGGGATTAATTAACCCTAGGAGATTAATTAATCCTAACCCAAACGCTTGATTCACTTACTACTACACTTTCTATATGTTTATTCATATATGTTAATGTAATAACTGGGCCAATGACTTTGCAATGTGACTATTAATAAGAACGGCTCTTAATGGAGATCTTGTGACCAGTGTGCTCTACCTGCCAATTTGTATTTCCCACCCTACTCAGAAATATTGGTAGCGAGTGTTAAATTGATAATGGCAATGCCAATATCGGCCGATACTGATAAATGGAAACAGAATAATTTGCCCAACGCTAAGACTTACACCAAACTAGCCAATGGCCAGTTTTGTAATATGATGCAAAACTATAAGCCTAGTAATTACCGATAAACGAAGATGAGGGTGATCTGTCCGCATCTCCCTGATATTAAAGCACCGTACAAAGTGACCCCATGGTAAACAACAATTCAGCGATTAGATGCAACAATAAAATCTAATGTCATAATTGAAATATCAATATCCCTACAAGCAAAGGGAAGTAAGAAATATGTCATTGCTATGATTCACCATACTACATGTTTGGGAAATGCTTTCTGGGGGAAAAAAAATCAAACCAACAGTTTTTGTAAAGGACCTGGAAAAGCTGCAAATAAGCTGGAATTTGAAACCTGGAATCTTTTGAAACACTGGCAGTTGAAACATTGTGAAAAGTAACAGAGAGCATAAGTTTGTAACAACATTTTTGTTGGAAGACTCAACAAAGTAAATTTTGTGCGTGGGGTAGCATGAATGGGGTAGAAATAATGAATGAAATGTGTTATAAAGGACAATTATCTGAGAAGCTATATACTAAAAGCCATTTCAGTTGTCTATTTTGCCACCATTTGAAAGTGCCTAACTTGCGTAATACAGTTTGGTATTGGACTTGGGTAACTGGAGTTGTACACCCTGGATGAACAAAGTAAGGTGGCCAGACTTTTTTAATTTCTCCGTACAAGTCGAAGCGAGGAACAAAAACGGTCGCTCCATGTAACCAGGTTTTCTGTAAAGTTTCGCTACGGTTTAATTTCTCTCGCAGATTGCCGCAGCAGGCTGCGACCGCTGCTGTGTCCGGCAACCCGAGGCAACAGATAATGACCGCCCTTCCGGCTGCTTCGGCTGGACAGCAGCAGCAGCCGGTGGCCACAGCCCAGCCTGCGAACGCTATCGCCATGCTGGCGAGCACACAGCCGCAGGCTTTAACGTGTGAGTTTTTGATATGCTGAAATATTTGTTCATATTGGTTTTCACCCTATGGATATGCATGTGTCCGGGGTGCAGGGTGTGCTTGGGTCGTTAACCCCCTTGAAACTATAACTGTGAACTGTCTCCGGTGGTGTGCTGCGGGGATCGGTGCTTATTTGGTCAACTGTTGGTCTAGCTTGTATTGGTGGTGTGGATGATGAGCCAATCGGCCCTTCTGTTAAAGGTACAGAGTTGTACCTTGACGTTTCAAGGAATGAAAGCTATAATATAATAATATAATAATAGCTGAAATAATAATACGCGGTTCAAGCTGCAGAAGGGGATAAATCATCACTGAAAATACTGAAAAAAAGTCAGTCTCTGTAGTTGTGACTCTTGCCATAGTAAATCAGTTGTACTGGGTTTGAATTTCGTCAAGAGTATATATAGTTTCATTGTTCATGCTGTGCTTTCTATCAGGTAACAAGAGTATTATGTTTGTGAGGTTGGGGGGGGGGGTATGTGGATTAGCATTGCAGGTGAACGGGTCATATTTTATGTTATCTTTCTTAATTTTCGGAAGAATATTTCAAGTATCACAGGTTATTAATATTAGAGATGACGGATACACATGTCCTACTGTGCTCTGGTCTATCTATGGGGAACTAACTGGTCGTGACGATTTTTCTTATTCCTGGCAGTAACTGGGTCGGGTGGATGGTGGAGATTTGTTACCTATTTGTTACAAACATAGGAATAGATAATAGCCTGGGTATATGGTAACGTAGACACAAACTAGACTGAAATTATAGAGTTATATCGGTTTGAATGCACTGTAGTTTGTTCATAAAGCTTGAGATGTTTTCCTTGGAACGAGCTAAGTTGGGATGATGGAGAACAACACCCTGTCATGCATATGCATGACAAAATATCTTGTCGATAATTAGGGCACCGAAACCTCCAATGCAGTTCTGCGGAATAGTTTCCCCTCAATGTCTTGCTTGACCATGACTGTGTTTGTCGTTAATCTTGTACTACAGTAATATCATCCAAGTTTAGTCTGTAACCACTAGTGACAAAAGAGGTATTTTAGTAAAGGTAACGACAGTCACCATCTTCTGTAAAACGTCTGAACGGAACTGAGGGTCTGTCTCTATTGAGCTTGCTTTGACGTGTTCCTGTTTTCTCGACACCAGCATCCAATGCAAGTACTTTCACTACACCCATCATGTACCAAACAGCTCAGGGAGTGGTATACACTACCGGTCCCCAAACGGTGAATGGCATCTCAGAAGCGCTCCTCCTCAACTACCAGGCAGCTCACCAGAGTAAGTGGACTACTCTCATATTCTGCTCTTTGCCTCTGGCGTTATCGTCACCCGCATCCGGTGATCTGCGACAGCTTTTTTGTAATTTAAGGATGATGCACCATTACGGTGCTCTGCTTACCCTTCCACTTACATTGCTTACATCTACCAGTGTAGCATCCCAAACTTTACCTATAGCCTCTGTCCAACCTCCATCGTGTCACATTCGGGCGACCCCCCCCCCTATCATAACGTGATACTGAGCCCAGTCCATTCTGGGCGTGTGTAGCATTTTCCCTCCCAAAATCGGATGTATCCCTAGAGCAACACTTTTTCGAAAGGAATTTCATTTTCTTTCTTTCCTGGCGTCTATGAATGACCTAGCAATATCAATGACCTGGATGTTACCCTGGAAAGTTGCAATTTTACTGCACTCTCTTACTGACCCATCTCTTACGATATGTTATAACATTAGTATTATTATTATTATTATTATTATTATTATTATTATTATTATATTATTATTATTATTATTATTCTTACAGATGCTGTCCAGGCTGCTGGAGGGAGTGGTCAAGCAACTCAGGCCTATCCAATCACTGCTCTACCAATGTCATTTCCGGGTGTAGCTCTGCCACAGCAGGTTAGTATATTTACTTCCACAAGTTGTACCTTGACAAAATATCTGTCTTTTTGTCTGCTGCTTTATCATGCAGTGATATTGGAGATACCATGGAGATGCAATGATAAGGACTGTATTCCTTCAAGGATGTCACACACTGCATCCATATCTTTAACCATGCAGTAAGTTTTGGAGATACAGTACCATGGAGATGCAATGATAAGGACTGTATTCCTTCAAGGATGTCACACACTGCATCCATATCTTTAACCATGCAG
>JAODAG010145999.1:903-14724 GCA_027574785.1 Orphnurgus asper
CCACTGGGCCACACTGTCACCACTAGGCCACACTCTCACTGCTAGGCCACACTCTCACTGCCAGACCACACTCTCACCACTGGGCCACACTGTCACCACTAGGCCACACTCTCACTGCTAGGCCACACTCTCACTGCCAGACCACACTCTCACTACTAGGCCACACTGTCACCACTAGGCCACACTCTCACTGCTAGGCCTGCACTCTCACTGCTAGGCCACACTCTCACCACTAGGCCACACTCTCACTGCCAGACCACACTCTCACTGCTAGGCCACACTCTCACCACTGGGCCACACTGTCACCACTAGGCCACACTCTCACTTCAGGCAACTCTCCCAGGTGGAGTCATGCTTGAATGTTTGTGCAGTCAGTCTACATGGTACCGTAGACCCATAACAGTGATCTGTGATGGTTGTCACTCCACCAACTTGGTCCTGTACTTTGAAAAATATTTTACGTCTATTCCCTGTTATTCTGGCCCCAATGGGGCAGCTGTTTCATCCACTGCTCCCCCTCCCCTTTCACTGTGTCCCTGAGCAGGAGGGCCATAAGGAACGTGGACAGTCAAACCTGGATGCAAAATTTGAGACCAATTAAGTCAGACATTTTAGCTGGAAGAATGGCAATGAATTTGAAACATTGAAGATGTGTAATGTTGTGGTGATAACAGTGGCAGATCCAGGAGGTGGCATGAGAGGTACGTACCCCTCCCCCGCCCACCTATTTTTGGCAAGTTGCTGAAATTTCAACTTTTAATAATTGGCATTATTTCCTGAATTTGTTTGATTCGCGCCACTACTAAGCAGTGAATAAATGGATGGTTGTTGAATTATTGACTTAAGGTCATAGTACGGACATTCATCCGGATACATTAAACTTCTTCCGTCGCCTTCTAATTTTACGGTATGGAATTTCGAAAGCAGATTTCCTTTTTATTGTTTAATCATGTACGTCCCAAGAAGCTTCCAAAGTTCAAACCACCCGCTTGTTTCTTTGTAGACCAACGTGAAACAACAGGAAGTCTGGAACTATATACATATATGCCCGGAACGCTGCATATATGTTACGGGAACTCCCCGCTTGTTTGAATCCGGTCGTCGATCTAACTGTTCTCTATTCAAACGGAAAGTGGTCGACCACTAAGAAACCTCTGGGTGTGGGGGTGGGGTAAATACGTTATCCCTCCACCGTTTACTCAACCTTGAAAAACATGGTTAATATGGTTAATAACTATTACTTTTCACTAAAAATTATTTCTATCGTACGTTATTCATATTGGTGGGTATTCACAGCAGAGGAAAACTCATACACTGACGGCTGATATATATCTCAAGAGTACATTGCACCAATCATGATAGCACCTGTTTTACCGCGATCCTGAGACAGGATTAGATTAGTAATTAGGGTAATTAGGAAGCCTCATAGGCTCATTTAATTAAGAAACCTGGCCTCCCTGTGGTGTGATTGAACACCAGCTTTAACAGGCATTCAGCGTGTTGCCTGCTAAGTTTTGAGCATCGCTTGGGGCGGGGGATGGAAGACGAGCTCCAACTCTTTGGTTGTGTCTTATTTATTTTTTTCCACTAAAGATATCAATTAAGATACATTTACAGAAATTTTTAAGTTCTGTTTCACAGGCAGTTCTAGTCCCTGTCCCCAGTCCCTGTGTGTTTGCTTCAACATCGCTTGCTAAGGAAGCCAGAAAATTATGACAAAACAGATATTGGAAATAGACAGAAATTATGACAAAACAGATATTTACAGGGATACTATTTATACCCCTTTCAACAAATATAATATTGTTGGCACACTTTCTCTTTGCACTGGGATATAGGCCTAAGCCTTATGTTTGTTGAATTTAAGCATATACCGGTATATGCTCTCTGGCCGCCCACTCGATCCTACAATACTCCAGATCCCATACCTACAAATATATGTGTAGTGGGTTTAATCATAACATCTGATTGTTAATTGCCGTAAAAAAAAATTCGTTGACTCCAATAACCCCCCCCCAATATCTTATATATTCATGTATGAATAAATCTGGTATAATAGTCATCATGCGAACTACATAAATGCAGCGACCATTGTGCTGATAATTAAACGTCTAACAATTTTTCTCGAAAATTAATAAACGCTTCACTTCACGCCTTCGACCGCACCATGCGTACTCCCACACCCTGACTCCGCGCATCACGCCCGTATTTGTGCCAGCAGCACCATGCAGACGCCAACCCCCACTCCCCACCTATTCGGTAACGCGCTCGCCCTCCGTTTTACCTCTACTAAACTTCGACTGTAAAGTCTCCCGTCGGCGCTGCACGAGGAAGTCTCTTCCGCCGTGTGCCTGCACTTTAAACCGCCACGAGTTTGGGTTCGCCCGGGAATGGGTTAATTGAAAGGTTGCTAGGGGAGGAGAAATCACATCCGAACAATTTGACAAACCACTCGTTCTTTAATGGCCCTGAAGTGAGGTAAACATAGCTCCATAAAAATCAGTAGAAAGTACAACGTACATTATACCAATTTATCATTCCAAAACAAGGCTCTTTTGATTTATTACCCTACTTCCCACTTATTCGGATGCATGCACCCGCAGATTTACTCTTTGGTTGTATAGTTTTAAAGTACTGCAGAGAACCAAAAGTAAGTAGAGGGCGATAACTTCCGCCCTTCCTGCATCCTCCCTGGTGCAGTCGCGACCTCTCTGCCTTTCCGTGAATCATCCTGCCAAATGTTGCTTTTCGGAAGTATATAATCGTCGCTCAAACAACAACAACAATGTCAGGAGTAATGTATGCATATACGCAAAATAATTGAATAATATATAGAAATTTTGTTTCATAGGGGTTGGGTAAATAGGGGGGTTATCATTTCTGGGTTTTTTTAATAAATTAAAGTTGTCTCTGTGTTAAATGCACATTCATACATGTGTCCCCCCCCCTCCTACATGTCAATATATGTCAATTAGCCAGTACGCTGGCGAATTAAATCTACCTAGATATCCCAAGTATATTTTTAATGGTTATATAATTGCCTTACCTTGAGAAACAGTAGCATTACATGGGTCATAATTAACATGCAAAAGAGCAACTATTGGTATAACGAAGCTCTGAATAACCCCCAAATTACACAACAGACATGCTTAAAACAAAGTGAATACAGCGCATGCCCGCTTTACTCATAAATGGAGGCAATTCAGGATTTTGCATGAGAACCGTTTTTCTTACTCCTGTTCTTAAAGTATGGAACTCCCTACCGACTGAAATAAAACATGCCTCTAACCTAAATTCCTTTTAACAAAAGCTGGATATTATTAAGTGACGAGACGTTGAGACGTTACATAATTTAGATATGCCTACGGTCTATGCGGTTTTTTAAATGTTTTATGGTTATTAAACGTAATTTTGTTACATTTTCTTATGTGCTAATTTTTAGCTTCCAATTTAATTATGTTTCTTTTAGTTTTAATCCAATGGTTCATATTACCCTGTTTAACATGTTGTAAAAATTCCTTACATGTCTTACAATTTTGTGATTATCACAAATTATCACATTATGTTTCATGTTTGTTTTATGTGTAGTAGAGGGCCTTGGGGAAGATTAGCCAGTGGCTAACCAAGCTACCCTCGAATAAAGTTTAACGTTAAGTTTTAGTTTTAAAAAATTACGTAATTCCCCCATAACAATGCCATTGTGCCCATTATTATGCACCCTATCAATCTACACTTTATCACACTAGCCTGCATCCCTGCAATCCCAGCACCACCGATAACGACGACCTGAGCGATCCGCATCCTCATCCCGTAACTATAAATGGAAGACCTAAGCTTAATTAAGATTGTCTTATTCAGGAACCCTTGTAGCCATTGTTTCGAGGGACAACCACTCTCCATTAATTTAATGATTGACCGACTATAAGTCAACGTATGTCTAAACGCTCAGATTCACTGAGGCAACGAATGCAGCAATTATACCATGCTCCTCAGAAGTAGGTGGCGCCATTCAAGAATCCATCTCCTTCACACATGGATGGGGGTGCCAAAACAACAAAATTGGGTAAGCAAATACACAAATGGGTCGGACAGTAATCTGCTAAATATAGAGTGGGTGCCTCCCCCCCCCCCACCCTCATCCCAGACTAATAATGACAACATTGTTAACTATTGGTACCAATGCTAAAATTTGTTGCCAATGTTGCATAATTTAATTAACAAAATAATAAAAATAATTATAATAAAAGTTTGTCTGCATTAACAGAATCTTATTGCATTGAATTCCCTAAGAGATCCCTAAAAACTGGATTGCTGAGGAAGCCTAATTTGCACTGTTGAGATAGTTTGATAAACTAGGTGATGCTATGTTGAAATGCTGGAATTTATTTTATATTAATGATGGCAGTTCCCAACATTAAAACATTGGCGAGAGGTTCATGGCGAGAGGTTCATTTTGGGAGGAGGTGTGGTCATTGTGAGTTGTCATGATGCAGCATCTTGAACCCCCGGCCTGGGGTAACAAATCTCTACAACTGTGGCTATCCATTAGCTAGAGATGCTTCCTTATTAATCTGTATTATGTTATCCTCAGTCAGCAATAATCTTTGGAAGTGAGGGGGAAAAAGATTTGGGTTAGGTTAACCGTTCCAGGACCAATCGCCAAAATTTGCGTGACAGCTCGGGCCAGCTATAATTTTGAAATCCGATGACCGCGGTTGTCTTCAGTAGTCTGTGGTCGACTTTATCGATGGTGAAGTTTTCTTTTCGTTTTCTTTATTATCCATTTGTGACTTTTCACAGACCTTTTATCCTATTTTCAGTTCCTGAACTATGCCAAACAAGTTGTTGTGGTTTCCTTGGTATGTTAAATCTTCAGAGGTTAATGACTTTACTAAAAGCTAGTGGAGCAGTCGCATCATGACCTTGAAGAAATTTAGCCATCTGTATGTATATATATATATATATATCCCATTAATTCTGATGGTTCCGCGACCTGGGCACATCGTACCGAGAAATGGTCATTGAAACACCCGAGTTATATAACGACCATATGTCGGGGTATCCCGACAATATCTCTGCTCGGAATGATTAAACAATTTTTAATTAAAACTGTCAGCAACGATGGGCAATCGATTGTGGCAATATTACCAAGGCAGAGTTAATTAAGCATTCGTAATTACACAGCAATGTCACGACGTTGGTCGTCCGTCTTCCTGTCAATGTCTTATGAACTAGAAGAGTGTCACATCATCCTGCGGAGTCTCCCGCTATTCATGATAGCCGGAAAGCTGCACGTTGGTGGAAGTTCGGAACCAGTAGGGAAGGGGTAGGGGGGAGATAATGTGGTCTCAAAACTTTGCATTTGTTATGGGCGTAGGTATGTTTGTCTTAATTCCCAGCTTTCCATCAATATCAAATCATTTTGGATAATGAAACTGCCCAAGATATGTGACAAACTTACGTACAGTCCATGGCATCGTCCAACAAAACACATTATTGTGCAGTTTTTTCGTTTAACAACCTACACAAGTTGCCAAAAACGGCTGCTATCGGCCAGCAAAGATTGCATGATTCCGTTCAGGTTAAATGTAAGCCTGAAAGATTATCTAGCTGGGATAACAAATACAAATGGCACACACGTACGTAACAAAATAATTGTAGCCGTACTTGTGTTCATCGAAGCCGGCATTGGCCGTACGGTTATGTCACTGACACAACAGTATCATACAATGTTGGGATATACTGCAGTACAGTAATTATTACAACTAGGCCACTCGCAGCAACATATAAATGGCCAACGATAGAGCTATGGCATGACTTGTAATTCAAGATTGCGTTGGCCAAAAAATGTTGCTGGGATATTGGAGCACAATTTTGTGCACATTTGTGTGGTTTTTGGTGAATTGTAGCCTGCACTCACACCTATGCAATTGTTCTTTGTAAGCATGAGTTTAGCACTTTGGATCGTATAGAATAGGTAGGATAATTGTTTGTTTGTTGTTTTAAACCCCTATAAATTATTTTACCTAATTGTATAAGGTCACCATTTAAAGATCAAACATTTTACTTGGGGTCACCATGTGAATAGGCATGAATATAATGGATACTTATTTATTCCTCTTCAGTACTTTATTTTCTATTTTTTCTGTTACAGCAAAGTTTGCGCAAAGCACACAAAATGAATGTGCCACGTTCTGATTCCAGTGTGCAATAAGAACTCTCTTGTACTGCCCTCTATTGCAGCAGAGTTCACACAGAGCAAACAAAATGAATGTCACACGTTCCGTGATTCTGGTACTATCAAGTTTATTATCGTTGATTGGTATTGCTGGGAAATAAAAAACTTCCCGTTATTTACCAATATATCGAATGCAATATCACAGCATGCACATGCAATGACCTTTACTGATGACCTGACACACCCTCTGCACACATATAAATGCAACACACCGCAGGCAGCTTAATTTACACGCATATATTATCACACATACATTATATAGCAAATGCATTAAACATCGATCGTAACTTAAAGTAGGGGCCTGCACAACAAACAAAGTTGATTCAAACAGACTCGAGTCTCATATTTAGTGAGCTATTAGCGTACTCTAAATTATTATTGGACAATGTGATCGAAATAGGATTGGGGCTGGGATGCATGGTCAGTTGGCATGTGCTACCGTTGTTCTGTTATTTTTTGGGTGGATTTTGCTTATTAAACACAACATGTTCGTTCATGCACTGCACACTCGGAGGGGGGAGGGGGAACCGTCCAAATGTTGGTCAGATTGAGGGTTATTGTGGGGTCCCGGTCTATACGCAGGCCCTACGAACACCGACAGATTCAAGCGGCCGGGTGGGGGTTCTGCTGGAATGGCCATCCCGGTCCACATCTCTGAACCACTGCTAGTGCCATTCGGATAAAAACGACAGAAAAATGATTTGTTGTCATCATAGTAAAACTTTCAGTACGCATTACTGTAAAAGGGATTTATGAAGCAGGATGAATGTCGAGCAATATGGGAGTGAAGTCTACATGCACCTTGTATGCTGCCCTCACTGTGGAACGATAAGCTTTCTCTGCCTCTTCTTGGACTTGTACTTCTTACGGAAGTCTCGAAGGCACTTCTTCTTTAGTTTCTTGCTCTGGAGGTACTTGCAGTCGCTGGGCCGTCTGACAGCGGGCCTGTTGCGCTTGTAGGCGATGGACATGCCCCTCTTCTTGAAGCACTCCAGGTAGTCCATGTTCAGGTCCCACATGCACTTGGACGTCTCCGGGTCCCTGAGGCAGACGCTGAACTGGCTCTCGCAGTCCCGTACCAGGTTGTGCATCGAGGCCACCGGGTTGTAGAAGCACTCCATGTCCAACGTCCAGTAGTGAGTGATCGCCTCGGGGAACAGTCGCGCATCCATTACCCCGCTGCGGCGATGCGTCAGCTCTCCGAAAATAGGGTTCGGCTGTCGGATAAACAAAATAACGGGCAAACGTTTTCATTTCGATTTGTGTCCTTGAGTCCTTCCATTTTTTTTCTTCTCGTCACTGTTTTTGTTTCTTTGGCATTGCCTATCGTTGATTTAACTCGGCTATAATATATATATGTACGTTGTATATAGGCACGTTGATAACTCTCAGCAACCTCACGGCATGAGGTCTGTGGATATCCTTAATAGGTTACTTGTCATTATTTTAACTTGGCTATACATTGTAGGCACGACTCTCTAGTAACAGTTCAGTAACAGAGCCACCATGGAGATGGGAGCAACCTCGTTGCAAGAGGTCTGTGGACATCCTTAATAGGTTACTTTTAGATGAAGAAAATGAAGCGGAATCTGACTGCTTTGAGCTACCGGACAATTATATTTATTGCTTTCTGAAATCTGACTAATTATTATATTTAGTTGCAGCAATTTGATAATTGGTTGTTCAGGATCCCCCTGCCTTATGGGTCCAACATGAGAAATGTTGTTTGACTTGCCTTGGGAGTTCAAATACCCAATATCCCCATCCCCCACACATGTTCTCTGGCGGGGGATTGTACCTCTCTGAGTTAGATTATCCAAAGTGTTGATTTAGATCCTCCTAATGCAAGCTTTGTGAATATTCACGATGGAACAATTAATGCCAAGAATGCAAGCCTATGAATATTCACTGGTGGAATTAATTATTGCCAGGAATGCAAGCTCTATGAATTTTCACAGTTGGAATTCATTTATTGCGGTAGAACTGGTGGACACCCTGTACGTTGTTCTGCTTACTTTGCACTGGTGGCATTGCTGCTCATATTCACCGGTCAATCCTCTCATCTGGTAGTCAGTTACGTCGTCCATCTTGAGATGTAACCCACACCTGGTCATCATAAAGAGTGAGATACTCTCCCCTGTCTCTGGGTCTGTAACTGTTTGCATATGTCCTGTAAATGTGATAATGTGAGATATTTTCAGTCAACTTTGTTCAGGATCTCAATGAAAGCATGCACAGTAGCCAGTGGAGAACAGTGGGGGAGGGCAGGAGGGGAACACCCCTTCCTTTCCAATTGTGTGTTCAATAACGTCGACTCTATATTGCTGTTAACAGTTTTTGCTCCTACCGCCCCACCCCTACTCAATTTCCTGGCTACTGAAAAGAATGCTAGTATGTCAGTATCAAGGCAAAAATCACGGGGAATTTCACAAGTTGAAGAAAGCTAAGCTACTGGTCAAATATATATATCGGATGTATTGACATATACTCGATGAAAGTCCAATCTGTTGTTTCATCGTTAGCATGCATTATCTATTTAATGCGAAATTCTTTCTGGGCTGTAAATTTTATGTAAGCAGAAAGTACCGCCAATGATTTTAATCTTTAAACAAGATATGAATGGAAATGAATCATACCTTATTACCTTTGAGGATGGAGTCAACCTGATATGTGCTTTGTTTGAACTAGCGTACAGATTATGAACATGTTACAAGAATCTTTTGCAAAAGCCTTTTTTTTACATGACTGTAGGCCTATACCATAGTTACCAACGCGCTCTATAGTGGTTAATCACAGACCAGCGTTATAGCACGTAGCCACCGTTGTATACGATGGTCACGCATGTCGGTACCGTAGTTTCTTGATGTCATTTCCGCCATGGCATATAGCCTACTTACTCGTCTGAGAGATTGGTTTGACATGTTAGTGCGGTTTGACATGCTAGCATGGTTTGACATGCTAACTTGGTTTGACATGCTAGCGTGGTTTGACCTGCTACTATGGTTTGACACTTGGTTTGACATGCTAGCTTGGTTTGACATGCTAGCTGTTTGACATGCTACTGCGGATTGACATGCTAGCTTGGTTTGGCATGCCTAGCCTCGTTTGGCATGCTAGAATGGTTTTGCACCTTCTATAGCGTGGTTTTTGGCAGGCTTGCGCAGTTTGGTGTGGTTTTAGCATGCTACACTATGCTACCCTTACCGGTGATGACGTAGGTTTCCATGATATCTAACTCGGGAATCCCACAGAATTGTGTAACTGTCCAAAGGCTGGTGTACTCTTCGTTGATCAGAGAAGCCTCCAGCTCCTTTGGTTTAAAAACTTCCAGAATAGTAATGTTGAACCTCATGTAGTTCTTGTACGAGTTTTCTTTGCTGAATGGTAGGTCAGTTTCTTCCTTGTCGTGAATTTGCACTAGCATAGCTGTTGAAATTAAGATTGACGAGATATCATAAAAAAAAATTCAGCTCAGGAGATGTATAATCATAATATATTGATAATATGATATGATGTGATATACAACATAAGATGTGTGACAATATTTGATGATGTATCATGATATATGATATATGATATATGATGATATGTCATATACGATGATATGTCATATGGGATATGATATGAGATTATATGATATCTGATATATGATGATCTTTGCAGATAGCCTATATTGTGATATATCATATGACGTTATATGATATATCATGATATAAGATCTATGATATTTGATGATATGATATAAAAATAACATTTCCCGTACCTCAACTTAGGCTTGATAGAGAATATGGTGTAAATGTATGTCCTGTGCGGTGTTATGTGACCTAGTTTAGCTGAAGCTATTTGTATTCTGTTTTGTATTGTATTCTGTCAATAAAGCTTCCTTTCTTGTGATATTTATCTATTGAAATCCAACTCTAATAAGACCTGGGCTAACACATTATACCAGAGAGAGGTTATACCTCTGTGAGTAATACTCTAAGGAAGTCCTTTGTACCCTCTATATATTTTCATGACTAATTTGAATATTCATCAGAGGTATGATTGCTACGTTTGATAAGTCGCATCGAGGCTTCTTTAAAACAAGGCCCAGATATTTTCTTCAATAGAATGAGAGGTCATTGGCATGCAAATTTTATATTTGTGTAAATTATTTCAAGTTGAATGAAATATCTTTTGGAATAATAATGGAATGTGTAATATCTTCATTGTAACTCTTTTGGCTATATTAATATAGGAGACATAACTAGATCTAGATTAATATGAGACATAACTAGATCTAGATTAATAGGAGACATAGGCCTAACTAAATCAAGATTAATAGGAGACATAACTACAGTAGATCTAGATTAATACAAGAGACATAACTAGATCTAAATTAATACAGGAGACAGCTACATTTTGATTAATAGGAGACATCACTATATCTAGATTAATAGGAGAGGAGACATAACTATATCTATAGTAATAGGGCATATAACTAGCTCTGTTATTAGACATTATTAGAGCCATATTAATAGGAGGCATTACTAGATCTAGATGAACATGAGACATAACTAGATTAGATTTATATGAGACACTATTAGATCTAGATTAATATGACACATTACTAGATTCAGATTAATACTAGCCATAACTAGAACAAGATTAATAGGATGCATCTCTGTATCTAGATTATTCAGAGACCTATAGATCTAGATTAATAGGATACATTGCTACATCTAGATTAATAGGAGACATTGCTACTAGATTAATCTAGATTAAATACGGTTATCATAGCTCTCATGGCCTATCAGTGGTGAATCTATTTGTTCCTTAACGATTAGTAGATGAGAACCGCGCAATTTTAAGAAGTTTAATCATTTGGCTACCCCCAAAATATGGTTTGTCCCCCTTCTTATTAATTTAACTTTCGCATCTTTGGGTTTGAGCATAACATGAAGTTATAGAACACTAACGTACTCACCCATCGTGGAATTACAGTATCTCACTTGAGGATGGCGGACGCCACACCCACATTCATCTCCCGCCATGCCACGCCCGTACAGGGTGAAACAGATACATAGACAGACCAGCAAACCTGCTAGCTTCATGTTCGAAAATTTACTTGTCCACGAAACGGCACAAAAAAACTTGAAATGGGAGGACATGAAAATGAGTCAACTTTATCCCTAAGTTTGATAGCCACAAGCAGTAAGTTTATGAGGGGATGCTACCAGATGTGAGTTATATATGTACCTCGCGGCCATGCCTTTCTGCATTACATGTTCTGGATGACTGGTTGTGGAGTTGGATCATTTGGAAAAATTTAAAAATGCCTCAATTTTTGCTCTTTTCTTTCTTTCTCAGGTTCATACTCCTGCTATTGACCACTGAAGTTAACCCATTACAATCCATCACTTACGATCACTTATTGCAACCTTTAGAATTTGATTAACTTTAAAAAAAAATATTCATATTGAAGCCCTAATATTACCACCATTAGAATCACACCTGTCAGTGAGCTGTTTTTCTTTCTAGGATCCATTCAATCATTTCCTAATCAGTTCACTTCTCCATTCCTGGTGGCCCACATTTAATTTGGCTATCGTTAAAGTCGTTAATTCTGCTTTGTGGCTCTTCTGACTAATTTTTAATGAATCTGGAACCATTTTTTGTAATAATGTTGACCGTGTTCATCCGTGAGAAACAGTTACCAGGTAACAGCATTCAACCTTGAACGTGAACCTTACTCGAACAAACTGCCAGATGGGTTGGGTGAGGGTGGTGTACTTCCATATCTACTACAATTGAAAACAACATCGGAAATTTTAGCAGTAGTAGCAGCAATAGCAGTATCAGTAGTAGCAGTATCAGTAGCAGCTACAGTAGTAGTAACAGTAGTATAATAGTAGTAGTCAGAGATGTCTCTAGAGGGGGGGGTGTGGGGGTGTCTCACCCCCTCCCTCAAGTTGGTCAAACTGACGATGATAGTTGGAAAATCAAAGCTACCAGTTGGAATTTCTGATAGCTCACTCTTGCCAGCTTTCCAACTAGTCAAGTTTGTATATTTTGCAACTACTCAAGTGAAATGACCTAAATATTCATTTTTCCCTGATAAAATCCAACTAAAATTGTCCAGTTCGACACAATTTGTGTCATGCGACTTTCAAAATTTTTGCCCAAACCCAGATATAGGACCCGGCTATCACTGTAGTGATACCGTTCCGACAGTGTACGGACAACAGTACATAATACAAACTGATACTGTACGGTATCCAACCAAATCTTTCCCCCAAGACTCTCTCTCTCTTTCTGTACAAGTTAGTGGTCAATTCTTTATTACTTTAATTATATAAACTGATCCTACTGTTTAATAATGACCCCTTCCACTGTCGAAAATAACAAGAAGACGAAAATTTGATGAATTATTTTAAGAGGCAATTGTTTCTAGCTATAATCTAAACCTTTGATGGTTCTAGATTTGTTGGTAGTATATTTTGGGGTAAAATGTTTGGGATAGCCTAATTCGTCTGAATTGTCGGCCTATCGGAAACATAACATATAGGCCCACTAGCACTGGAGCCTATAAAGCTTTCAAATGTGCGTAGCTTCCACCTGGACCCCACGCCTATAATCTTCGGTGAATTTGGTGAAGGATCCACGCCCATGGGCCTAACGTTAGGCAACCATATTCTGCTCCCAATAGACACATCAGTCAGTAGGCACTGTGTCTATAAGGCCCACACAGATTTTACGACAAAAAAATGAGAGCCTGCCACAATAATGAGGTATCTAGGAGGTATTTTTAGCCAAAAAAATATTTTCTACCCTGTATGGGCCAACCATGGTCATACACAGCGGAGGGGGGAAGCAGGGGCAGTTGCTCCCCCCCTCAAAGTAAACTATTTACTAACTATTATATGAGATCTCAAAAAGAGATTGTCGGATGTAGCTGGGAAGTGCCATTTCTGGCCATCTGGGAGGCTTTTTTGTCCAAACATTTCTTTTCATTGTACACGCCAACCAATGGTGGTGCTCCGCTTAAAAAATATAAGACTTCCTAACTTAGAAAATTAGAAAATTGTTATTCTACATCCCACCCCCAATCACAATACTCTAGCAACATCCCTGGTAGTAGTAGTAGCAACAGTAGTAGTAACAGTAGTAGTAACAGTAGCAGTAGTTTGACCAAACTACATGAAAAACTGCTGTTCCAGCTCTCCTTATTTGGAGCGTTTTGCGGTCTCAACGATATGACATGCAATGATTGGCTCATTCATGTTAAACTGCCAATAAATTAGATGAAAATGGCACCCATAGTAAATTTGAGTGAACCAGGAAGGGGGCAGTTGCTATAATTATGGCTACAATAATGTCCTCCTCCACTGTCTGAATGTAATCCAGAACATTTGTTAACTATATGCCTTCTTGCAGCCATTCATTTCCAGAGCAAAATCCTGCATCCTCCAGATTGTTATTCACTGCCACCTAACAGAACACTCTCTGATATGCTGCCACCTAACTGAATACTATCTGGTATGCTGCCACCTAACTGAATACTATCTGGTATGCTGCCACCTAACTGAATACTATCTGGTATG
>JAODAG010146108.1:0-14721 GCA_027574785.1 Orphnurgus asper
CTGCCATTTTGGGTTCTGTAACTTTTTTGTTATTTTAATTAATAATTGTTTTTCAATTATTTCCATTACAGATTTTAACAATACCTCAAATTAATGCTTTGCAATACTTATTTTAGAAATTATGTATTGTTGTCCTGTCCATATGCCACAGTTTTTTTAATGACTAACTACGATTGTAGGAACAAACTCCCTCGCAGGAAAAATAAATATCGGTTCATCGCGTGAACGTTTACGCACTCCTGTGTACCGGTGTTCTTTTTTCTCCCAACTACGAGGTGCATTACTAATACAAGTTAACATTTCAGTTCGCGTACCGAACTGTTAATTAATATGCGTGTATAGGCTATGCAATTTAGCATTAGGTCATGCTGGTAGGCTAGCCTATTTCACATTGAAGATAGATAAGTACAATATTTCTTATAGAAAGTTATATTTCGTGGCTATATGGATGGACTGCTAACAATGCGGTTAGTTGCTGAACTGTACACGTATCTTTTTTCAAGATTTTGGCGCTACTTTGATATAGCGTATGCCTGCATTTCTTTTTGCATTTGTGAGACTTGTCACAAAGTCGCCGTTTTGGTTCGCATTTTGCGATGCGATACAGGGGACATCGAACACTGACAAGAATACTTCCACGTAGGGAATCTATTTATAGACAACACGTGCCATGCAATTAGTTATTTCTCCCTAGTACTGTAAGTGCGAAGATATGAGTGATGTACCACACCATGCACGGCCTGCAGTAGACATACTACTACTATATGGTAAGGTAATTGGGCTGTAATATACCACCATTACAATACTCCCAAAATTCAAAAGGGCTAAACATGTATCGTATACACAGGACATACTAACTGTGAAAATATCAGGCAGAGTAACCTAAAACTAAATAGACATTAAACAATAAATCTACTTCAAATTTGGATTAACCACCTTTATTATATACGATCCCCTCCCAATGATCAACCCTGATATGGTTTCCCAATTATATAATTGCTCTGGAAACCGCCAAATGCGAGGATGCTTGCCTTGCCATGGTCTTTTTCTGTGGATGCCCACGTCACCGAGCTTGGGCAAAGACCAAGTTTCAATTACTTTGAAAAAAAGTTGTAATAAACAATGAAAATACTGACTGATACATTACCTTGCATTGTATTTTCCCTTCACAGATAACAGAACATGCCACCTCTGCTATGCTCAATTTCCATTTTGCGACTATGCCGGATTTATCCGTTAAATCATTTATGGTGAGTTAAGGAGGTTGCTTTCATAAAGGCCATCAGTATTTTAATTGTGTCGCAAGAAATGTACCAAAATTAAATTTTACTGGTGTGACAATTAATATTCACATGATAATTTTTAATTTTCATCTTTTACATTTTGTTTTCACATCCGATCACGTAAGTGACACGTGCTTTTGCTGTATCTTTCTCTAGTTGTGGCTCAACAGCTTTTCGAGGTTATTCACAACACCTTGTAAGAAGTGCGAGAAAATTCTGAAAGGGAACATGCCTCCAACGTGGAGGGACTTTGTTACCCTCTCGGCCTACCACGAGAGCTGTAGACAGTGAACCATAGGAACTATTTACCTGAAGCGTAAAGGTGAAGCATCTGTATGAAGTTGCTTTCATAGCTAAAGAGTATTAATGTTCTGATCCTGTGTCGACGGACTTCGGCCTTCCATCACATTGCATTGAAAGCACCATAGTTACCGAGGTTATATCTAGCACTCTGGACACAAGCTGTTGTTTCCCTTGAGGCATTTCATAAAGCTGAGGTATAGAATAAAACAAACCTGTAAGGGATACAAAGGAAGCAGCAATCATATTCAGTTTACTGATAAGGTTAACCTGGAAGCAATGTGTCCATTCTTATGGATGTAACAGGACCCCATCATCACCACTGAACATATTACAACGGATTCATTATGGGATACGTTTATATACTTTGGAACATGTCACATGAAAGGTTGATACCCTTGATTATCTTCTGCTACCTGATTGTTAATTTGCGGTGGGTGTTTAGACAAAAGAATGGCTCAGAAAATGACAGAACACTTGCGTTGACATTATTATGTGCTTTGTGATTAGTATTTTGTTTCTTATTAATAATACATTTTAATCTTACTGTAAGCCAGATGTCTGACATGTAATCTCAAAAGTGGTCATTTCATGATGCTGGTTCTGTAGGATTTCTTATTCTATTGGTACAGTTGTAATGAATCAGCGACTCAAGACTGCTGTGACTCCAGCATTGGACTCCATTAAGATTATCGTGACTTGAATTTACTTGGTTTGGCCTGAAATAATGACTCAATTTCAGTGAGTCGATCACTACACTGCATATCAGCCAGCGACAGCGACAAGTTGTATGTAAATAATGTATATAGCAACATGTAACAAAAATCTGTGTAATAAACAAAAACTTACCTGGTTTGGTTATTTATTAACTACGTACTTACCTGATATGCATATGCATCAGCCTTATATTAACTGTGATCTAGCATCTGGCATAATCTAATAACTGTAGTGGTCTCCTTGCCCTTATTTTTCGTCCAGTGGGAGACAATCAGCAAGGTGAGACGAGTGAGGGTTAAACGTATAACAAGGTGCAATACAATGGGATTTTCCTACCCCTTGTATGAAGTGAATGTCGCATGTAGGAAGGGTTGTATGACCAAAGGGTCTCACCTTGAATTGAGCTTCTTCTTAAAATTCCTAAAACTTTCCCTTAAATCCTCTCGCTAAAGGTCCGGGTGAGAAAGGGGAAGGAAAACATGGAAGAAGTAGTACTTAAAGGAGGGAAGGGCTACTAAACAAGTTCAGGTGGAGGAAAAACTCTGAGGTATTATACCGCCAAAATTACAATATGTAAATAATCAAAGGAAGTAACTGCTCCCGGGTGCTATAGAACAGAGTGTTAGTTAGAGATAAAACAACGTGGCCAGAACAATTAAAAAAACGAAAGGAAACTCATCCCGTAGGTCAAAAAAACTCGGTGGATATGGTCGTGTTGGTGGAGGTTAGTTCTTCTTTTCTTTAGACTTTGGTGTGAAACATCCTATGAAAAAAGGTCCTAATTATGCCAGACACTGTATCCGTGAGGATGTCTAAGTAAGGAAGGGCGAGGAGACCACTACGATGTTGTTAGATTATGCCAGATCACAGTAATATAAGGGTGATGCATATGTATTTGAGGTAAGGGAATTTTGTAAACTTAATGTATACAGTAACATGTAAGCTGGGATAAAATATCAACAAAATGTGGCAGAAAATACATTTAGGATTAAGAAAAGTTGTTCTTTGTTCTTTATTTGCTTACATGTTTTAAGGCAAGTTACAAAACAAGTACCACAAAGTTTCTTCCTACTATACACAAAACTACAGTACTACACTTTTCCTCAAAATCCATATTTACCTAAATAGTCCAGCACAATGTGTACATTAAGGTTCATAGTCCTATTTTAAAACTACACACACAGTTTATAGATAGAGGCAAGATAAGGGCTGCATAAATATAGTTACCTGGAACCGTTCACGCACATAATTCTCCAACAACAGTTTGCTTAAAAAAATTGAAATATTGAATTTACTAATGTACGTTGTGGGTTATTTCTACCAGGTAGACTTGTGGAGTCTAATATCATTCATGAGCCATTTCATTTTGCAACCTGTATTGGTAATGCTAAGGAATATCAGAACTGAGTTGCAGCTGGTGTCCAAATTGGAAAGAATCTTAATGTGTGAAGGTGTTTAATGTAGGTAAGATGATGGTTGTGGATGAGTGGAATAGCCGGTCTGATATGGCTGTAGTGTCTAAAAGTGGCAATACCTTTAAGAATGCTAACATACTTTTCTTACTAAACTTAGAAATCAGGTCATGTTATTCACCAGCTGACAGATGGATCTGAATAAATGATTGCATTTATTTGGAGTAACACTGAACAGTTCAGACTTGCAATACATTTATGTGTACTGAACATATGTGATCCTTGTACAGTTAAGTACCAAGAAATATACGATATAACTGTGTAGAAAACACTACAATGGTGAGTCCAATGACTTCCACGTGTAATGGCCTTGATATACAACATACAATACAGTGCACCCAAATGTGCATATAAGGTCTGTCCAAATCAGCTAATGGTGTGAGAAGTTTAATGAACTGATGTGTACAGATTCATGTAAAGATACACTAAGTCTCATGGAACTTGTGTGTCATCATTGGTGTGTAACGGTATGCTAAATTGTCTGAACTTGTGTGTCATCATTTATGCGTGTATGAATTGGACACTAATGTCTAATGAACTGGTGTGTCATCAGTGATGTGTGTGACAGTACACTAAAAGTAAAATACAACCTGTTTATTGACCCAGATTTGACATGGTCGGTACAAATGACGGGTATATTATCTCCGAGAATTTCACTGAGATTCACGAATCAAATGATTTGAGTATGTAAATATGCAGTTTCCAATGGAAACCAAACACATTCAAAACACATTCACATTCACCTGTTCTTGATTACACCCTTATTGTTTCAATGTTGTTTGACATCAGAAGCAACATCAGAGATGAACTGACATAATTCTCCTTCAGTACCTCTTGTGAATTAGAATCAATTTTCAAAGAGTCACAATTCCTGGTGCACCTTCATTGATAGTCTGCATTCTTCGATCATTGAATTCATATTTATGCTATACTTGGATGCCACTAATTTAACATTATACCGAGATGTAAAACTAAATGGAAGTGGAGAGGAACACTCAATGTTAAACCCTCAGAATTTAACCCTGAGACTCTCACAATATCAATGTAAACCCTCACAATTCAAATGTAAACCCTAACGATTCAAATGTAAACCCTCACAATTCAAACGTAAACCCTCACAATTCAAACGTAAACCCTCACAATTCAAACGTAAACCCTCACAATACAAACGAAACCCTCACAATTCAAACGTAAACCCTCACAATTCAAACGAAACCCTCACAATTCAAACGTAAACCCTCACAATACAAACGTAAACCATCACAGTTCAAATGAAAACCCTCACAATTCAAACGTAAACCCTCACAATTCAAATGTAATGATACAGCATATCATACAACATCATAAACCCAAAATATAAATATGTAAAAATAGCACCATAGAAGAATTAATCACACACCTTTGATTAATATATGCTGACCATCCCTTTGAAAAGAATGCAGATCTGCATAGAGGTTCTGATGCCCTCGCTCCTGCAATTTATTTCATAATGCATATTCACAACATGGTTTTCTTGCATATATAGTTCATCACCCCCACCCCAGTTAACTGGTTTTAACCAATAGGTATTAAATATGAATAAATTTGAATAAGAGTCTTTCCTCTACTGATCCATTTTTGCTTAAAAGTTTCTGTTGAACCTTGTGACCTGAGCTAACCAGTCTTGTTACTATTATAGTTGGAGATATGTACCATCAGTTCCTCTGTTTGTGTCAAACAGTGTTTAGGACACATTTTACATATATCAACTGACTGTTAAAAGCCCTTAATGATAAACATACCACTTTTCAGGAGAAACATGCCATCATCTACAGAATCTATAATTAACACTATTTAATACCACATATTTTAATGTGTTAGGCTATTAATACTAGCCGCTGTGTTCCCAATGCACACAACAAGTATAATGACTCTGTCAAACATAGCACCATTAACTGCAGACTGCAAGCAAGCATAAAAATAAACAAAAACACCTTCTAGGACCTAAACTAGTAAAGTCCAAACTTGCACTTAAAGTTATCTGCCATTCCACCATTATAAAACTAATGGCTGACTGTGCTTATTATACATTTGATTCTTAAAATTAAGTACTGTTTAAAACTTCTAACACTAATCATCCATCAAATGAAGTAAAAGACTCCCCCCCCCCACCCCCATTGCCCCAAGAACAAGAAATAATCATGTGATGATGTGGATTACTTTTAAACTGAGCGTCATCTATGCATCACACAAGATTGAACCACAGAACTTTGAACAGATCTACAGCAATGCATCCCCCAATATGGAGACAGCTGGACAAGACATCATTCATCACAGAATAATAGGCAGCAGTCTGAGGCAAAGCAAATCATCACTATGCGCCATCCATACAAGTGTCTATGCAACGTCCAATGAATGAACTACCGAATAAGCCAATTGAAAACTTAACTCTCGAGGCGAGGTTATTAATTGTTACATTGAAAACTTTGTGCAATTCCCACAAATTTAGTTCTACGAGTACTAGTCTAAAACGATGGAAATGGATGTTGAAAGTTTGAAGCTAAAAAAATAAGAAAAAAAACAAGTACATAGACGACATAAGTACCTAATAAATAGAACAAATAATAATAAAGGCACATGTATTGAGGGTTAAATTTATATCGTAAATGGAGTACTATAGGACACCGCATGTTGCAAGAATGAAAATACAACCTGCAGCAGCGACCTTCAAATCCCTCCACAGCAAATCTCCAATGTCAGCCTCTGAAATGTGACAGCTGTGTAATTTATAGTATGCACTATAATTTACCATGTACTACTACTGCCCTGTCAGCTTCTTCAACATTACAGGGATTCAAGCCATGAATCCTGGTGGATTTTGACAGCTACCCCCTCCCCCTATTGTTTTTATCTGTACGTCGTTAGTCAGTACGTGGTGATCTTCGAACGCATTTGCCAAAGAATTCCTGAACGGGAGTGTACCCTTCCAAATGACTGTTAAATATCCCTAAAATCCACTCCATTTGGTATTTAAATTCCACCTTTTGAAAGATGTAAATAGTAGGAGATTTTTGTACGTCGCTGCATGTCACTGGTGTTATATATCACAACCTTTCAAGCTATTTAGCTTGAAAGGTTGATCTCAAAGAACTTATCTGTTTGACATGCAGTGTTGTAAGAGATTAAAACATGAATGTAAGTTGCAAAGCTTGAATCATTAAGCTTATAGTGGTTTGAAAGTCGGGTGTGAAGTCTAGTGACAGAAATTTGTGAGTAAACATATTCTGTTGAATATTTGTAAACTTATGAAAAAGAATTTTTGCAAGCTGCCCGTTACCATGTTGATTTACAACAGAAATATCCTTGTAATTAATGTAGAAAAATAAGCGGGAGATAAGTGGAATAACTGCCATTTTAAGAAATTCCCGGAAAATTCAGCATTTTCTTTGTTTGGAAAACAAAATTCAGCGACAACATTTTTTGCTTTCCCCCACCCTAAAGACAATGGTCATATTTTCTGAACAAAAATGATGAAAATTTAATCTTGAAAATCTCAAAAGTTGAATTATATGTAGCCTTTCATTATGTCTCTTGTCAGGGATACCATTTCTATGGCCATCGTCATAATTCTGTGTGATCTAATTTATCTGTGACCGGATCGTCTTTACTAGCTACGCTGGGAATGCTTCGTAGTTCTTTGTCATCCTCTATGGTGGATTGTGAATTTGTACCGTTGGAGGTGGACTTTTCGGCGCCTTCCTTCTCCAGCTCTTCCTCGTTCTTCTTCTTCTCTTCGCTTCCTTCGGTTTCCTCCCAGATACCGGACGTCTCGGTGTCGCTGATGTAGTTCGGTTCGCCGGTGTAGTGGGTGGGAAATACAAACAGAGGATTGACGGAGTAGGCGATTAAATCTCGACGATGGAATTGGGACGACCACTCCTGGCTATCAATTCAAAGAAAAAGAAAAGAAATGAATTAAGTAATTAATTATGCAAACTTCTTCTGGAGATTACTCCATTAATCGGTTAAATCGGTTAAATGCTGCGATTATTGACTACATCCAAAGCGTTAACGTTAGGTAAATGCTGTGATTTTGAAATAGAAAGTTCAACATCGGTTGGAAACTCTTGGCAATTGGTACAAATTTTGCCGATACCGATATTCAACCGATAACGCCACTATATCGGCCGATACCAATGTTGAAAACCAATCATCGACCCAAAACTACTCAGAAAAAATAATAACTTATAATTTAGTTTAGGAAGCCTCGTAGGCTTATAAAGAAACCATGTCCAAGTTAATGGTGGATGAACACTGGCTGTTACTTCTCTTTCTGCCCAATATTCAGAAGTTAACGATGTAGGCATGTAGCCATCCATCCCATCCCTGCTCTCGGGCCTGCCATTTAATGTCCACATCTGACAGACATGTGTTGATCTTCCACTACTCTCTGATAGGCCGAGGGAAGAGAGAGCAACCTGTTCATCACCACTGAACTGCAGATGTGCCGAGTGAAGTCATTGCGAACCGAACCGAATCACTGAGCAGCATAGGAGATCGAAATCATCACCACTGCAAAGCAGCTGCGCTGAGCAAGTCATGCCCTGGAGGTTGAACCTTTGGGCTAAGAAGAGGACATTCACACTGCTAGGCCACTCTCACCTCAACAAAATTGCTGTAAAGTTTGGGGATCAGAATTTAATTTTTTTTTTTTTTCTTAAAGGTCCTAAACTGCTCCTAAATATCTGTAACTGCAAGAGGAGAAACTTTGGATCAAAAATTAGTTGTGTCAGCTATGTTCTGACCTTGGATGTTTGTTGAACATTATGGGGAGATATTCGTCAACCGGCACCATCTTCACGAGTGGGTTCTGGGATAATAGCTTCTTAGCGCCCTCTAGCGTCAGCATGTAACTTAGCGTCCAGTAGCTATAGCTGGGATGCACCAAGATCTTAGATCCGTTGAGATACGCCTCCTGTTTGCTGAGCAGGATTTTACGACCGACGTATCTGAGAGACAGAAGAGAAATGGAAACAGGTAACAACGTTACTCAGTGGATGGATGTAGTCTATCACAAATATTTGGCTTTGCATATAAATGCTTGGGTCATTAGACATCCAACTTGAACAATGACATGTAGCAAAGTAGTTAAAAAAAACTAATTGACATAATCATGATTGTTCCACAAAACAAAATGGTATAAAGTTCAATAATTTTTAAATAACTGGAGAATTACCAGAATGGATCCTTAGTGACTATAAAACCAAGTCTGAATATAATAAGTTTTACATAATTATCACCTGGATGACATAGTGATTAAAACCAAGTCTGGAGTGAATTATACATAGAGATACACCTGGATGGATTTTGACATAACTAGTAGCTACATAAATGTTTCTACAAATGCTAGCACACAATATTCAAATGAGTTGTAAAAGCCTGTCAGATACTTCCATACTCAGCCAATGTGTATTGTGAAAGTAACCACAGTGCAAATATTTTGCATTTGTTCAGTGGAAGGGCTTGTAGTTGAATAGTAAAGATGATCATCTAGCATGCATTACTTGATTGGTTGGATATCTTCCTGTTTTCACAGCAAACCAGACAGAAATGTCCAGACAACCAAAAGTCACATGATAGATGGGATTGTTTCAGGTCATTGCAGTTCTAGTTTAGCTACTCCTCTTGATAAGTCAATGACTTGTAATGCAGATTATGCACAAGAATGAAACACTTTGTTGCAAAAGTGTGAGTTGATTCCAAGAGACATGCACTAATCACTCCAGGAGACTATAGCATAACTATTGTAGGCATCAGTTTACTTATTACCATTCCAGGAGACTTAGCATAACTACTGTAGCACTAGTTCACTTACCAGGATACTGTAGCATAATTATGTACCACCAGTTTACTCATTAATCATTCCAGGGGACTGTAGCATAACTATAGTTGCATTCCAGGGGACTGTAGCATAACTACTGGAGCACCAGTCTACTCATTAACCATTCCAGGAGACTGTAGCATAACTAATGTAGCATCAGTTTACTCATTGATGATGATACAGATAGCCACCTATCTATATTGAAGTATTTCCTGTTAGGTTTGAACTTTGCTGCCAAGTGGCCTAAAGTTTGGTATTAATCTAAGTTGAGTTGAAGGCATGCATGCATCATCATCAATGTGAGAATGTGAATGTTTATCCTGATTTGACATACATATCCTGTTAGTCAGCCATTTCTTCACCAGCTATGCTAAATAGCAACTAGGGCCAGCTTTCAGAGCTTCAGGTATGGCAGGTAGTACAATGGTGGAGTCAAGGAGCTTTCAACTGTCATGGATTGCATCGCAAATAAGTACTGAAGTTTGTTAGTTTTATCCTGCCTATTATCTTGTCACAATTAAACAAAATTCTGATCTATCCAAACCCATGACCATAACACAAAGTGACCTGTCACACCCATATTCCAATACCCTCTTACCCACACCTCTGATCTGCCACACCCCTGACTTATCACAGCCCTGATCTAGCACACAAATAACCTAACACATTCCCACCACACATCCGACCTACTACACCTTGACCTATTACACCCCGATT
This sequence comes from Orphnurgus asper, assembly GCA_027574785.1. Classification (NCBI taxonomy): domain Eukaryota; kingdom Metazoa; phylum Echinodermata; class Holothuroidea; order Elasipodida; family Deimatidae; genus Orphnurgus; species Orphnurgus asper. Next base: position 10,350 of record JAODAG010146108.1, read on the forward strand.
ATAACACACTCCTACCACACCTCTGAACCTATCACACCACTGACCAATCACATCCCTGACCCTATCACGCCACTGACCTATCACACCATGAATCTAATACACTCCTACTACACCTCTGACCTACCACACCCCTGACCTATCACAGCCCTGACCCTATCACACCACACACATAATCTAATACTCCTATAACACCTGTGACCTACCACACCGTAACCTATCACACCCTGAATCTAATACACTCCTACCACACCTCTGACCTACCACACCATGACATATTACAGCCCTGACCCTACCACACCACTGACCTAGCACACCAATCATCTAAAACACTCCTACCACACCTTTGACCTAGCTACCACACCATGACATATTTCAGCCCTGACCCTACCACACCCTGACCTACCACACCCAGACCTATCACACCCTGACCTATCACACCCTGACCTATCACACCACTAATCTAATGCACTCATACCACACCTCTGACTTAATTACACACCCCTACCTAACCCATCCATGGTAACCTAATTGAAGGAAGTGAGGTCTAGATAACAACACAGTAATAACCATTACAGAATAGCTGATCTGTTAGTGAGATCATGTAACTAGACTTGTTGGACCCCAGACTTGTACTCCCTAATTCCCATAACTAAGTCATGAAGGCCAACAGTTGAATTTAATCATGATCTCTGGGAAAGTTTGCAAAACACCTGTTCATGTCTAGGAATATGAGGAGCGTGTGTCAACAAATACTTCCTCAGAGGCTGCAGAGATTACTTTATTCTCACTGCAGTTACTTCGAAGTAGTAGTAATTGACTCTGTTATGCTTCCAGCTGGAGTGCTTGACCGGATCAAATAAGATGAGTCTTCACACGGTGAGGTGAGGTTGCTGATGACATGAGGTCTGAAAATATGGACATTTGAGGAAGAGACAGATGTCTAGAAGTGGCAGTGGAGGTGAGTTGAGTGGCCGCCGCCGTTGCTGTAATTTAGAGCGGCTGGAGTTGGGAGTCTAGTTGGTTGGCTACGGTGAGTTGTTTTTAACGCGTGCTTTATGGGAACAGATTCAACCGTAGCTCCGAATCCAGACCCGTTAGCAAGACTCCGAGCACCGAAGATGGCTCAGACTCGAATGACCAATGAAACTCACTGAATATTAACAGCGTATGAGTATGAACAGAGCTAGTAACAAACTATCAATAATGCTACAACCACAGATATTAACAGAACTATGAACCAGAACTATGAACAAAACTATCAATAAGTTATCAACAAAACTATCAACAGAGCTATCAACACAACTTTCAACAAGGCTATCAACAACACTGTCAATAAGCCAGCAACAAAGCTATCAACAAAACCATCAATCAGCTATTTACAACATAAGGAACAAAAAGTTTGAACTTATGGCGAATAACGGCCGGAATCTCTGCAGTACACAAGATCATTACAAGTAGTGAAGGGCCCTCCCAAACGTAAGCACCGGTTGATTTTATAATAAAAATAATCAGTTACTTCAGAATACATGCATCGATCATATAACAATTATCAAAGACACCGTGCCAGCTGAGCTATGCGGTTACGTGACTTCCGGAGGCCGGGGATTCGAGAAACAAGCATGGCGCCAGTTCGGCGGTCACGTGACTTCCGGAGACCAGCACTCGAACAATTGGACAAAGGCCCCTCACCTTCAGATAATACAAATAATTGTAGTTTTCTACGTTAATTCCCAGTAAATTCGTTCGCAATATCGTTCCCAATCACATTTGACTTAAATTTGCATTTTTGTAAAACAAAATAGTTTTTTAAGCAATTCCGCCAATCCCAAAACAGGTGGAATAAGGTTGTGAATAATCTTATGCTGAAACCGTCTTACGTCGACATCATTGGAATACTTTAAATGGCGGGGAGCAATATTAGACTTTCCCTTAATTCATTCAATCAACGACACTTACATCAGATCCCACTCGTATTTCATGTCTGCTATCTCCTTTTCCAGATAATACATCTTAGCTCGGAACTTGTACTCGAATCTAACGTCATCTTCAATGATTAGGATCTTCTCGTAGCCTTTTTCCACGACCTGAGGACAAAAGGGTCGCATGTTTTAACGATGCATGATTGTAACCAGATACATTAACAATGCACCATTATAACCAAATTTATTAATAATGCACCATTGTAACCAAATAAATTAATAATGCACCGTTATAACCACATACACAGACAATGCACCACATATTATAACAATGCACCTATAGCCACATATAATAACATTGCAATATTGTTAACAAAAACATTAACAATGTACCAACCACATGTATGAACAATATTTGGTTATAATGGTGCATTTTTAATATATTTTGTTACAATGGTGCATTGTTCATTATTTGGTTATAATAGTGCATTGTTAATGTATCTGGTAACAACATATTTTAACCAAGCACATTTGTAACCACATATAAGAACAATGCACCATTGTAACTACATATTTTAACAATACACCTTTGTTACCAAATTAATTAACAATGTACCATTGCAACTGCTTATTTTTACAATGACATTGCAACCACACATTATGCCCCCCCATCAGAAACCTGAAAATTTGTCGTAGATTCCATTCCAGGATCTAGCACAATGTCAAAATCTCCCACCAGAAGCAACAACCATGGTTGTACTTTGATGCAATTTCATCATCCCTGCATTTGTACTCATTGTCAGTCAATGGATATTAAATTACATTAACCAGACTGCTGCACCTGTTAGGTCCCTTCAGAGAGCTGCTGGTAATACCACTCCCTTGACCTCTTGACTCTGCCAAGTCTATAACATTAACTACAGAGACCTCCAGCAGTTACAAAAAGGTAACTATGTCTTCAAGTAATTGGAAATGTGATTGAGTAACAATAAAACAGAGAAAGTATATCAATACACCTACTAAGCTAAACCCCAGCAGAGTGAAGAGTAGAGTAGTACTGTAGGTCAAAGGAAACCTCAGACATACCATTCTACAGGAGGTCTCCATTGTTTTTTAATATCACAGGTTAGAAAAAGTCACCTTGCTGGGGCCTTGATGTGTCAATTGTAATGTCAGGATATGTCTATAATGTCAGGATATGTCTATAATGTCAGGATATGTCTATAATGTCAGGATGTCTATAATGTCAGGATATGTCTATAGTGTCTGAGAGGAGCCAGTATGATCCAGGGAGGCTATAATTGCATCCCAGTTCTTGTAATCATTGAGGAACACCAACTCAAACAAGCTTTTGCTTTCCAGAGATCCCAGGAAAGTGGTTTTAATAAAACCCACCAAACAACTGCAGTATATACCACAGCACCACCGTGCAAAACAGATCAGCGTCACAGCCCCGATCCTATTTCGATCGGACTATGAAGACTTGCAGATCATTGATCAAATCCTGACATAACAAATAACTTCATCAGATTGACTAAGTCCATATTATGAAGATACATACTACATCATCAGTTTGAAGAAGTCAATAATTATATGAAGATACATATTACATCATCAGATTGAGGTATGTTAGCATATCCCACAAAGCAGGAAAATTATCTTGCTTCATAACCAAGACTATACCATAATAATAATAAACATCATTGTTGATTACCATTATGTTATGTACTCTTATCACTTAATCAACTTAGATTTATTTCAATCTGTACACATAAAGCTGATTTTTCAATAAGTAAATTATTCCCTGCAATGCCAAAATATTATATATCACCAAATAGATTTAACCTTTTTCTTGAAAATTTATAACTTGTTTCAAAAGGTCTTCATCCTAAGACATGAATGAGGTCCACAGTAAACAAAACAAAAAACCTTTTACAAGTAATTATTCAGCCATGTATAGATAACATTACATCATCATGCTGTTTGACAGGCTGGTTTGGTTAAGTCATATTTCAATAGGTCCCTCATGCATGAGCTGTTATATAAGGACATCCCTAGTAACAAACCCAAACTAACGCTTAGAAGTAGATCCAATGAATATTCACTACCTCTTGCCATATATAGTAATGACTGAGGAAGCATCCAATTTCTCCTTTTGTGAGGGTCCTCTTTGCCCAGGGGTCCAGGTATCCTGGGAGCATCTCAATGCCAAGTCTCTTTATATCATCAGTGGTCATAGCTCTAAGGAAAGGAGAAGGTATTACACATAATTATATGCAGCTACCAGGACAAGCTCATCAGTTGTAAGGCAACGTACAGAAAACCGGTCTAGTACACCCGTTTGATGAAGTTTAGTACACCCATTTGATGAAGTTCAATACACCCATTTGAGGAGGTTAGTACACCTGTATGATGAAGGTTAGTACACCCATTTGATGAAGTTTACTACACCC
>JAODAG010146219.1:0-14720 GCA_027574785.1 Orphnurgus asper
ATCTGACACTATTGCATGGCGGTGGTGGATTGATCAACTAACTCATGTGAGGATTTGAGGGTCAGTACAGCTACATTCAATGAAGATTGAGAGCATATGTATAATAAAAACCAGAAGCTGCATGCAAAGGACGGAAATGGCTTTTCGTTTATTCCTTGGGAAGCTCTTTTCTAGCCAGTGTCCAACCCGCATAAATCCGCATCATCTTGCAGGCTATTACATTTCCCCGTCAGTCTGAGCAATAAAATATATCCGCACACATATGGACAGTTTTATTACCCAAATAGTAGAATATCCAGTGAGTTGCCACAGTTTGCCAGGGCAACTCAATGATTATGGCACTTCTTGTTGGACAGAATTGGTTGTAACAAACCAGTGTGAAACAAACTTGAGGTGATAATTAAAAATGATACAAGAAAAGTAGAACTTAACCAGTGTGTCTGATAAAGTTGGCAAAGCTTGTAGTTATACATGACAGCTCCGGCTCACTGAACAATTGATTCAAGATAGAAAAGAAAGACAATAGACAAAGAGAGAACAAAATGCAGGTAAGCTTTCCCCCCTTTTTCTTACATGTCAATACTTGAGACATTGTTTTATTACTCCAAAGCGGGATCATAAACTCAGATATTTTTTCCACACAACCTCTTGAATTTTCGGTGCCGGTTAAGGAGTTGATTGGAAGTTATATACAACCTGCATCGTTTTTAAAAAAAAAATTACCACTTCCACTGGAAACAGTCGAAGGTACAGATAAATTTTGAACTAAACAGTGGTTAGTCATAATCCCTTCGTAGTACGAAGCGCTTGAGATGGCGCTTTGAAGTGGAAACGCATCCTACGTTATGACTTGTGCCACCACAACACAACACGAAACAATTTTAGTTGATGGCACCCTCATCTACGTCAAATTAAACTTTCGTTAGCGATTCTCTTCTCGGTGTTCAACTTTGCCTTCGTTTGAAATCAAGAATTATCCGTAAGCTATACATTATTCGGAATTCGTTATAAACAAACCACAAAAACTCTTCAAAATAACAGTCTCGCGTGAATCCGAAATTTACGTTGCCTCACGTTAGGCTAGGCCTTTGGCTGACGTTAGGCTGACGTTAGTATTGCCCTGGCTAGGTTAAGTTGGGCCAGTACTAGTACTCAGTAGTATTACTACTAGTAGTAGTTCTACTACTATTCTAGTACTAGTAGTAGTAGTAGTGATAGTATGATATGACTAGAAGTAGTACTAGTAGTATATTGTAGGCTAATGTCCTGTAAAATGATCTAGGCTTAGTACTATGGAGGGTCCTATTGTCATCTTGCTAGGGCTAGGTCATGACAGAAAATTGCATAATGTTTATATACATGTTGTACTTTTGTAGTGCACGGAAATATGGGAACACGTACTGTAACTTACTACTAAAAAGTACGATTACTAAGTCGATCGGACAGGTTTGAAGTTTGAACAGGGCCGTAACTATAGCGTTGGGGCCGATTATCGGTCTTCGAAATCAGTATCGACCGGTATTGGCGTTTTCGCGCTTGTACACGCGGGAGAAAACACTGACGCTAGCGGGATAAAACATTAGTGTTCAATGGTTTGCCTTCATAAAATGTAGCATTTAAAAATTAATTATACGGACGTATTACAATACCAATACTACTGTCCAATCTTGGTCTTGCTTATAGCGAGACATTGTCCTTTCTGATCCTTATTATCTGTACTATACTACTAAAACGGTATGGATGCCTTTGGACATTGCTACCAATACTACTCTGACCGTGGACTTTTTCCATTTTATGTATCGGTGCACACAATAACACATATTATATCATTAATCTTTATAAGGGTGCATATCCGGTTGAAGATGTCAGTTGGAAACTGCCTAGGTTTCCTTGTAATTAACATACTTTGCCTGATCCGGAGAGGCATTAATTTAGAGGCACAGATAAAAATGTAGTTAAACCTAAACTGCCGTTTGAAGTGGAAGAATGTCTCTTTAATATATGATAGAAGATACCAACATACAGTATATATATTCGTACTTGAAAAGAGTTACATAAATCGTTCATAGGATGATCCCAAATTAAATTTTCGTCAATGGTTAATTGTAAGAGGATTTTCAAGTTTTCAGGCAACTAGGTGATGTCACATTTTATGAATACTTTAATTTTTAATCTTCAGGGGCATCGGCTTGAACGCCAGTTTTAAAGACTGCTAAAAATATGAACGAGCACAGGTGGCTATGAAATGAAGAATGGATGATTTAACAAGCTTGATAGGAATGTCATCAATACCTGGGGGCTTTGCCAGTCTTTAATCCACCAATGCATTGAAGTATTTCCCTGGGTTTCTGCTGTGGAAAACAGGATGTACTAGAATAAGTAGAAGGCGAATAGAACTTTTGACTTAGCTTGGCTATTAGCTATATCGAGTGGTACTTGTACTAGTGTAAGTTATTGAGGCCTACTGACGAGCATGATGTCTGTTTGCCTTTGATTAAAGTGTTGATGGCTTACCAAGATCGCTTGCAAGTACTTTGCTCGGAGGTTAGAATATTGTAGTACTGTGATGTCTTGGCAGAACGAATGATACGGTTAAGAACCCGTCTGAAAGAAGTATATAAGCTTCGATTTGTAATTGGTTATTAACATATTTATCGGTACAATATTTTCTTGATTTGTTAAATACCTGGAAGTATTCCTGGGCTGATCATGACACTTTTATGAGAATTATGGGGTAAATGAAAAAACAAATCAATCAGCTGGTTGTAGGATGCACTAGTTGAATAATGTCTGTAGGTTTAATACCGATTCCGAGCTTATTAATTTATAAACGGCCGGTGGCTCCGCTCAGTCTGCGGAAAAGTACGAGGAGAATCGATACAGACTGGAGCTATAGATGTTGTCAAAGTTATCGGCGAAGACGGGTTGAGATCCGTTCTATGAAAGTCTGATCGAAGGCCGAAAAGGTGTTGTGTTGTGTCGGGCCCCCCCTGGGCCGACTTGAACATAGACCGAGAAAGAACGTGTTGCGTTAAATTTCTATTCTGTTAAGTCCATTTCTATTCTGATGTGTCAAACGGAAATGGTATCGCAGCTTGTCATATAATATACAAATTATTATGGAGTCTACAACATGAAACTTAGAATATATCAGAGCTCTTTAAAACAACTTTTCTCTTTGTAGAAAATGATGATGACATGTAATGCATTGGTACAAACTTAAATGACACGTTAATCTAACGTTTGTGGTCGGCGAAGTATACCTGTTGGTCTTCTAAGGAATGGCAACTCAGGGGTTGGTATCAAACTTAGGTGATTCACTTGTTTGGTGGGCATGCGGCACAACAATTGGCGATGGTGGAGGTTGATTAACAACCACTGGCTCTCTAATCCCGGGAAACACTCCCAACTGGTTGGTGATTTACTCTCAGCCATATGCAGGTCCAAGGTCAATTTTTCGCTGTATATAAATTCACAAACAAATCCCCAGAAGCAGTATGATCAAGCATCATGTTTGGCCCTAACGTGATCGATACAATGCTGCTAACTTTATTTGATCATGTATCCGCGTACCCTGATGCGTGACTGGTCCCACTGGCGTCGCCTAAAATCTGGTGTCGACAACTTTTTCACCGACCGTAAATTGTCGAGTTACAGACCATGTTTTTGCGACGTAGCACCTGCTACACCTGGCAATTTTCTAGGCATACATACTTTGCCAGAACTTTCTCAAGTAAAAGAGGAGAAGATCATATATATCTGTCTAGTTTTTAACTTGAACCTCTCCACGATCTACCGGCTTCACTTTCTTTCATTGCCTGTTTCTACGTGCGTCGTTCAGCCTCTCCATTAGACGCAGGGTGTTTGACCGGAGATTTAATGCGACAGATTCCACGCCGTCCCAAGAAATATCCGAAATATATTCAGCATTCATCAAGCAATTTATTCTTCAATTAGGCAAACCAAATCTAGCAAATATATATACCCTTTAGTTTTAAGTGATAGCTGCTATAGTCATGGATTGCACCAGTTTTCATTGAGCATCAACCACTGTCATAAACACGTGTGCTAAATAACGGGCCAGAAAAAGTGAAGTCGGTGGTACAGATTGAACCGTTTGGCAGGCATTTCATACTCCAACTACTCCCTCGATCTAACCCCGACCAATGTACCTGCGTTAGTCTAGCTAGTGATTTCGTTCGGACTATACCGGAGCGACAACCAATCAGTTCAACGCAGTATACCGTCTTGGTAGAAATATAAGTTATAAGGTTTATACAGTTTGAAGGAAAAAAAAATCTCCACTTTAAGATAAATAAATATCTATAAGCTGATGAGCTTTTAGCAAAATTGATTTAGTAGTTTTTCATTGACGAATGTCGATTGTTATAATTTCCACAGCTCGTCGCCAGATAATTCCTTCATTGAGCGCACGATCGTCGGGCGCAATCCACCCTACGCACGTCTCGGGAAGATGGACTTTGACGAAGCGGTGGAGAACGCCCTAGGGAGGCTTGGGCGGTGGCATTGGCTGTATTTCCTCCTGTTGTCATCAATCCAGGTCTTCATGAATCCCATGATCACCGCCCTGGCGTTCATCGGCAAAACGCCGGCCTTCAACTGCAGCGACGGCGGCCAAGAGAAGACGGCTCGAGACCCCTGCGAGGCCCATTGCGACAAATTTGTGTACGAAAAAAACTATACTTCGATATCCACCGAGGTAGGTGTTGTAAAGGGAGCCGGTGATATGGTTGTGTTTCATTTGGGGGTTTCCGTGCTGCAGGCATCAAACTATATGTCCAGTCAACTCCGGGTTTGTGTGTTTATTTGACACTCAATTGAGCTGGTCAACAATTTGTCCAGTCAACTCCGGGTTTGTGTGTTTATTTGACACTTGAGCTGGTCAACAGTATGTCCAGTCAACTCCGGATTTGTGTGTTTATTTGACACTTGAGCTGGTCAACAATATGTCCAGTCAACTCCGGATATGTGTGTTTATTTGACACTTGAGCTGGTCAACAATATGTCCAGTCAACTCCGGGTTTGTGTGTTTATTTGACACTTGAGCTGGTCAACAAGTATATGGTTTTGTTGGAGTGATGTCTCACTTAGATACGTTGGTCACGGTGAGTAGATGATCCCTGTTAGTTTGGGTGTAACTGATAGTGTCACATAGCGTTCCGATCCACGGAGTCGTGTAGAGTTGCGCTTACGGGGGTTTTGACTTCTGATTCCGTCAGATATATGGCTCGTCTTTGTTGTATTGGAGAGAGTACGGGGGGGGGGAGTTGGTAGTTGCCGGTATAGGCATCCTGCCATATATGGGTCATCTAGAATTAAAAGATACTCTGAGATATTTGCCTCGTAACTGTTATGAGCTGCCTTAAATGCCCTTTATTGTATATGCTTTGCCATGAACAGGTAAGTAATGTTATTTAGTTTCAGCCGTGTGTACTGATTATGTATGCCATGTATGTATCCTCTTTGACTAAGTCAGTCAAGGACTGGTGATAACGTATTACCTCTTGAATTTGGTAAACTGTCGTTCTGAAGAGAACTTTGGTCGAAGTCTAAATTGTGAATGTCATAATTGTTACATGACACTAATAATGGCATATTACTGAGTGGGGTTGGGTTATTGGGTTATTTCTTAAAAATGCCATCATCTCCACAATAATAAGTCCAAATTTCTTCCAAACCAGATTGCAATTACTTGCATGCCTCAACCATCTAATCATACTGATTCATTGTTATTGGTTACAATGCCATAGGCTTTATAGTAATCTCTGAATCTTTGCAGTACAAGCGTGTGGGAATTTCCGGCCCACTAAGCTTGATACAGATCACATATAACAAATTATTGTAAAAAACTATTGTTTGCGAGGAATCATTTCGGGTGTTTATCCTGCCTTTGAATTGTCGCTATATATGAACTTTCAACTTCTACGATTGCTTTAATTGAGAAAAAATATAGGGAGTTAATACATATCGTTTGAATACATATGTCGCAGTGGGATGGTGATCCAGTTTACCGTGTTAATATTCTGAAGACAACTTCAAGAAGTAGGATGGTTCCTACTTTACTTGAGGGCGCGGGTGGTGGAGATCTGGTATATCGACAAGCATTAGAATAAATAGTGAACGATAGACTTGAAAATTAGCAAGTGAGAGAATTTGGATGCACTATTGTGAGCTTCCACGACCGCCAAAACTTGCCAAACTTGCTGTTTTGGATATTTGAGAGCAACGTATTTAACTGTCCCTAACCCTCTGACCAGAAAAGGAGCAAATTTTACGTAACATTTTTCTTCCAAATGATTTACCAAAAGGTCCAAAATGAACTAGGTTGTATTTAATTTACCATTTTTTGGGGGGGGTCTAGTCGTTGACATACAGTATCTTTCTCTTACAGTGGGATTTAGTGTGCGAAGAAAGTTACAAAGTACCGCTGGCCCAGGAAACACTCATGTTAGGTTTCTTGTTCGGGGTGGTCATCCTCGGGAGTAGCTCCGATAGGTACGGGCGGCTGAAGACGCTGATGGTCTGCGTGTACGTGCAGATTGCGTTGCAGGCAGCCATGCTGATTTGTACGACCTACACTCAGTTTGCAATGTCGAGGTACGTTTGGGACGTGACCGACGTGGAGTACGTCGTCTTTCCTCGAAAAATGATGTCATTTTTTTTTCTCGGGTTTTGGTTTTGGGGAGAGAAAGAATTAAGGTCATATATAGATATTTAAATTTCGTATGATTCGAATGGGTATCGTCCAGTTTGACCTAGCTTTAAGGTGTTATATGTATTGGATGCATAAAAAATTGCATGAAGTGCACGAGCCTAATTTCTTGCAGGAAATTCATTGACTGTTTGAATCGTTGATCCCATATGCTGGCAGTTGTCATATGTATAGCAAAGGGTCATACAAAAAAGTCATGCAAAGCCAAGTGGGTACTGTAATTCACGGCAGGATTGGTGGCAAATCGATGGCGGCAGAGCTTTATCTGGATATACATGGATACGTTGACGACCAAAGTTTTTATGTGATATATACTGATTTAGTCAGTACTGATTTAGAATGAAAAACTAGACTCGAACCCATCGTCGTGTCGCAGGGACGAAGTAGTCGTCGACTCAGACCCATTAGTTTACAACGTAGCTGCAGCAACTTGTGCAAGTGTTGCTCGCGGTAAAGCTTAATATCTTCCAAAATCTTGCATACTTTTGGCGATTAATCAGGCTTTATTTTTTATCTTCTGATTCTATTCTGGGCCATCCTTAGCAAGAGTCGTGGGTTCTTGCTACTCACACCGTACGTAGTGAATGCCATTGCTGGTGCACATTGTATATGTAATATTCATATCCTCAAGAGATGCAATTAGATTCCATTTGCGATGACATTAGAATTTTTGGGCTATTTTCTGGGATTTTGGGGGATTTTAGCTACTGTTGATCAAATCTAAGCGGTATATGTTCACTGTTTTACCAGCTTTTGTTGATCGAATCTAAGCGGTATATGTATATGCTGTTTTACCCCATAACAATTATCTGGAAAAGTGCAGCAGCCCTCCCTACTACCGGTACACAAACGTCATCTCATGTGTTGGTGCTTCTGATGACATCAGTGACAACGTTTTTGGTCCCTTCAAGATTTGCGGCAGTGATTTTCTACTGATAATACAAACAAAAATAATTCTAAGTTGTGAAATGTTACCTGCAATAAAATCTGGAAATCTGAGACTACTACTAAAGTAGTGTATTTTTACAATGACATTTTTAACATACTTATCACTCCATACTCACTCGATGACATAGTTGACCATAACTTACTCATGTTCTCGTGCAGGTTCATCCTGGGTTTCTGTTCCGGCGGAGCTAGCCTGTCCTCTTACGTCATCATCGCGGAGAACATTTCATCGCACCATCGTGCTCTAGCAGGGACCATCGGGCAGATCGCATTTGCCCTTGGGAATGTGGTAGGCATGATAATAATAATCCTTCCCTTTAGATTGGTCACAACTTTACTGGCAGTATATATATAACGGAGTTGGATATAATCTTGAAATTAAATGGAACTGGTGCATGCAGTTCCACTCTGAGTGCAAGTTTTGTCTGTTGTTTCATTTGGCTGAGTCGGAGTCATAACGTCACTGTCAATAAGTCATGTGTGGGCATGCATTTTAAGTTAATCTAGTACTTCACACAGAGACTTGCTTTTCTATGATTCTTACTTCATGGAATATAATGCTAGACCACCACTGCAAAATGGTACAGCAGAATCTAGATTTATTGTTGCAAGCGTGTAAAGAACATTTTATTTAATTGCGATTTTACAAAAGAGTAAAAAACATGCGACTCTTGAGCCATGAGTCTTTAGCCTCAAGTCCCAGTTGTGATATTAAGTGATCTGAATATGACTTGATTAAAACAGCCAGGGTCCTGATGATTATTGATTGCCTGACCTCAATGTTGTCTCCGTGAAAATATCAGATTACATGAATTTTCTTACTTACCTATCTCCTACACAGTAATTAATGCACTATAATTACCATGTACTACCACATCCCAACAAAAACTAGTAACACACCGCTATACCATTACGGCGCCCCCATGCATGACGTCATGCCGATATGCCTGTGTATGTCTATCTAAATGTTTGCCAAGCAATGTGGACGCCCGGGTACCAGACATCGCCAAAAATGGTTATTGGATAGAGTTCACTTCACCTCCCTCCTTGAGGATGGGAAGGAATTACCAACACCCGGTACACACGGATCCGGATTGCACCAAATCCTGGAACAGGAGATTCTTTCTCCGCTCCAAAAGAGGAGTAGTGGAATGAGTGCCAGAGGCAGAGGACCCTTAATTCTTCTGCCCGCCTTCCTGACTCCCAAGAATAATATTTCTTCAACCTTTGACCTGCAGCTGCAGCTTACTTGCAAGGCCCCGTCAGTCCAACACACGTCAGTATAGAAACCCTTGCGTACTTGTTCATTCCACCACAAGAAAATACTTTTGTTGGCATCTACAGTCAACCTCAATGATGCATCATTAGATGTACCAATAGTAATCTCACCAGGCCACTACCATTATCTAACCGAATGTTCCAGTACAGAGAGACGTACCTAAGTCGGCATGCTTCATACCAGCACCCAGGGACGCGTTCATTCCATTACCAGTGACTACCGTACAGCGTCTTCAGTGGTGGACAAGTCTTGCATAGCCTCCTGGAGGGAATCCCCCAAAGATGAAGGAAGGTACACGTCACATACACGTCAGGATGGGATGAATGCCTTATCCTCTGAACACTGGTCGAATTGGTTTCTACTTGAGGCTTTCCTAACCCTGACTAAAACTAAACTCATCGTCTCTTTTTGGCTCAGATAGCTTCATGTCCCAGTTCTATACTCCTTCTCCTTAAGGATCACCCGCACAAGCTACCAGACACCTCGAATCCGGTCGCACTACAACTGGGGTCGCATCCCAACATCTCGTCTGTCTTACTACCTGGAAATGATCAGGTCTACGTAAGATCAGACGGATTAACCAAAGAAACTGCAAGACTGGCTGCCAAGTCTAGAACACCCTCTACATTTGCAACTCACAATTCAAGATTACTGTCTTACTACCTGGAAATGATCAGGTCTGCATAAGAATCAGATGGATTATCCTTAGAGACTGCATGGCAGCCAAGTCTAGAACACCCTCTATACATTTGCAACTCACAATTCAAGATTACTCAAATTCTGCTGGGGGTGAGACAGTCACAAAGTGATACAACTATGCACCAGGTTGCCTGTTTCCTCTAGTTGAGTAGGAACTACTGGTCAGTCAGCAAGAGGTTTTCGCACAATATATCTGTCGCCTCTATTTGAGTCGCATGGCGTCAGGATGATTGATCCCAAACCCAGAGTTTTTGCCTAAGAAACAGACATTGGACATTCATTCCAGGGGATATCTTAATTTACCAAACTTTTTCAGCATCATCCATCCATCCACTAGGATCAGCATTGGTGACAGTGGCCGAGATGGTACCTGAATCGAACAGAATCTGTAGGAGCCTCCTCGTAGACTCTGATGTCACAGAGAAAACCTTTCATGCCTCAAACCTTCGTCTGAGGAGTTGTATTTACCTGGGATTCCTGTGCTGGTATATCCTAAAAATGAATAGATGACTCCCTTTATATTATGTCGGAGACAGTTAAATACGTTGCTCTCAAATATCCAAACCAGCAAGTTTTGGCGGTCGTGGAAGTTCACAATCAAATTCCACGACATCGTCGAATAAAACACCACTGCATTATGTTCACCTTCGTCAGGAATATTCGTTTTTATCTTTCTCACCGCCAGGTGTTTGCATTAATGGCTTATTACATCCGAGATTGGAGGTTGCTCAGTTTGTACATCGCTGTCACTAATGTGCCTTACATTGTCTTATCTTGGTGAGTTGAAAATAATACAAAAGTTCCTTTCATTCTACGCTAACCAGTTTATATTCTTTTTCCTCTGTGGTTGAAGAGGAGCGATTGCAGTCATGTGATAAACCTGATGGAAGCTTGACGATGACAAATGACCTCTTCAGAGTAATTGTCAATCAGCTCCCTCCTGTATTTGTTCCTGGTGTTGTTTAGAGACCTTGAATAAAATAGACTTTCCATCATTATATAACATTATACATCTGCTGGTATGCAACAGAACAACAATGGTGGCCATTGCCTCTATCCTGAAAGTGATAAACTGTTAAATGTTATTGTAGAAAGTGGTTCATTTCTTTATTTGCATGTCAAGTGTCATGTTCTGATTAAGAAGTATGACATGTGCATAGCCGCCGCGGCTCTCAATGACATTCTCGAGGGATTGCAGATGTGGCAACCATCTTGCCAGGATGGAATACACGATACACAGATTATTACCCCCTTCCCCCCCCCCTATACCAACTCAGATATTAACGAATCAGCAGCTTGGCAGAGGATATCGTGAAAGGATCCTTAATGCAAGATGTTGGTCGACCAACTCAAATTTACGACAATTAATTTCTGCTTATTGCGTTAAAGGAACTTGTCGTGATGTAACCAATGTATTTAGTTAACCTTAGCCCTGTAGGGTACTTATTCTTTAATTTATGGCCATTTATTATATCCTTGCCAGAATTCATTAAATTTTGATGTTGTTTACCTTAAATTAAAAAAAAGCATTCCATGACTCGAACCATCGGATACATTCCACTGTCCTTACATATTTTCAACCGACCTCCAGCCAACGGTGCCATATTCAGCTAATTTTGCCTTCAATTCTACGATGATGAGCCTTGGACTGTAATTCAGCTGGGGTCAGGTCATTTAGGGGTCGACTGCGGGGCCATTACATGAAAATGCCTCAAAATGCTTCTTAATGAATTGGCATTGAGGAAAATTTGATAATAATGTTCGTCGAGTCCATATTTCATATGTGATGTACAGCAAATTGAGTTCACAAAGTACTATTTGGTAACATCCTGATTTGTCTTGAATTTTGTCTATAAAACCTTTCTTGTCATATTAGTCGTCGATGGATTTTTGATAGACTTTGATCGACTTTAAGTACATTTAGAGGTCATATCTGAGTTTCCATCTGATAAATGCTTCTTCTCACAGAAATAAATCAACCACAAACACATTCACTAGTGATCATTGGGTATTTAGTTTTTGGTAAATTTCTCCTTTATACTCCAAATATTGACTTGGTATAACATGTACCTCCCTCGATCCACCCCAGCCTGATACCAGAGTCCCCGAGATGGTTGAGCAATAAGGGACGCATATCTGAGGCAGAGGACGCTCTCTACCGCATCGCTAAGCTTGGCAACCCTGACTTTTCCAGGCAGATGGTCTCGTTGACAAGTCTCAAAGAGGACAAGCACACGCTAGCTGAGAGCGGAATATTGGATGCTTTCAAGACTCCAGAGATTAGGAGGAGGTTATTGGCATTAATGTTTGCATGGTAAGTGATGACGATAGAATGTATTTCACTACACATGTCTGCTAGAAATTTCTAGCACGGATAATAGCAAATACCACACGTCGTCGTTAGCAATTGGGGACATTCTGTATCAATGGGGAATTAATACAAACTGGTCACTCATGCATGCAATGGAGACGGCTTGTCGAAAGATCCAACAATATGAAAAAGGTATAATTTCCCTAATTTAGAATTGCCATAATTTTTTAGCCATTTCTGAACGAGCAAAAAGTGGTCCCGAACAATCATTTAGGCAATGCGGCATATCAACAAAACACGAAATGTGCCGTATTGTGTTATGCATGTGATATCAAAATCATATTCAGCCATTCGTCCTACAAGTCTCATACTATACTGCAGTGTGCGTGATTATGTTAGTAAGTCTACACTGCTCTACAGTGTGTTAGTATCGTAGTGTAGGTAGCTTTTGAAGCCTGCACTGCCCCACAGCGTATATATTTTAGTATGGATTAGCTTTAATTTGCAAGGAGGTATTGTTTCCAGTATCTAGACTCCTTGCCATATTTTCAATGCAAAACATTACAGTACTGAGAATGTCACATGAATTTAGTCAGAATTTGCCTGTTGCATACCTGCACCATTAAATCTCAGCACATTAACAGGTGAATGTATTCCCTCTGCACATGAATGCTGTGGAGTAATCTTGTCGTCTCTTAAACCTAAATACTTTCAAATGACAACGGACCAATTCCGCCGATAAGTCTTATGACGATCTCGATTTAATCACGTCATCAAACACTCTTTGTGATTTAATCGCACAATGATGTCTAGGTAGTATAGTGACTATTCAACGTGGCAGCATGCCGGCACTGAAGAGATGCTTCTATAACACTGCACGCAATATCGATAGGGCAAGCTAGCCTATCCAAGTTACGGTGAAAGTGAATGGTAACTGTGTGAAGCAGCACTGAAACTTGCCAACCGTTGATTGCAAAAGTTATTATGTGACTTCCCTTGTCTTACGTACCTGTCTCCTGAAAAGTTAAATTAAGAAAGTACAAATTTGACAATTTCTCACAAATCCTATTTTTAAGAGGGCAAATTAAACATTTGTAGCTCTATAAAGCGATATATATTAGTAAAATTTAATGTTGTATTCTGCAGATTAGTGCAGCATTGCATTTTATTGTCTCACTTTAGGAAGAGGAAATCAATAATCTGTAAAGTTACATTTATCAAATTCCCAGCTGGCTAAAAACTATTTTCAAAGGGGTAATCATTTTTCAAAGTGTGATGGATTAAGAAACCTGTTTGTTTTCTGCAGGTTTACATGTAGTTTCATATACTACGGACTTACTATGAACGCTACCAGTCAAGGTAGTAACATGTACGTCAGTTTTGCCCTGTCAGGACTGGTGGAGATTCCAGCCCACATCCTCTGTACGGTGATGTTGATTCGGTGAGTTCGTCTACCTCTGAAGGGCCTCCTCGCTCCTGTTTATTCAACTGCGTTCTGCTTATACCCATCACAAGTTGTTGTCACAGCTAGTGGACCGTAACGTTCCAAAACTAAAAATCTCATTTTGTTATTATTGGCAGGCAGATTAGCCTGGAACCAAATAGTAGTTCAATGGTACATTAATGTTTCTCTTTTTCGTGTTGATGTTCACTGACATGTTTCCGTTCGTAATGTCTGAAAGCCTCGGTTGCAATACATCCGGCCCATAATTTCTCGTACATTTGCCGGAAATTCAATTCCTATCGTGCTGGTCTCAAGTCTATGGGCCAATTGCCCAACTTCCTGTATATCGGACCGTCCTTACAGCAGCAGAGCGGGTTTAACACGTGAATGTACCAAGAATATAAAAATATGTTCACGTCTTGCATCGTTTCAGTGACATGAGCATCAATAATAGGAAACGTCTACGTCTTTCGCTCTGATCGAGGAATTGTGAATCGGTGCACCTAAAATATGATGCACATTTGCAGTAGTAGTATTGATAGGTGCATGGTGTCATATAGCTAAACCAACTGTTGAAATCTTTCTGTTATTCTGTTTATAAAGCAGCGAGTCTATTATATAACTGTAACTATGTGCTCCCACTTTAGCAGACTTCAAGTAAGCAAAGTGTATAATAACTGTACCTTGCCCTTTAACAGGCTTCAAGTAACTGTCCTAAGCTCCCACTTTAGCAGAAGTCAAGTTAGCAAAGTGTGCCATATCTATAACCTCGCCTTTTTAACAGGCTTCAAGTAAACAAAGTTTATCATCGCTTTTACTTAAACACCCAATTTAGCAGAAGTCAAGTTAGCAGAGTGTATAATAAGTGTACCTCTCCCTTCAGCAGACTTCAAAAGTATTGCAAATATCTTAAATGTGCCGTGTGCCCTCAAGCTTATCGAAGTAAAAACAAAGAGTACAACACTTGTACTAAAAGCTCCCACTTTAGCAGACTTCAAGTTGTTAGTAAAGTGTGTATTTTAAGAGAGAGGCCAAAATTGGATTCATGATTAAATTCAAAATGTTGTCTCAAGGAAAAGGTCTCCAATAATTTCTTCCTTCTACTTCAGAGCCGGAAGGAGGAAAACCTTATTTTTGTCGTTCTGCATTGGTGGCCTATCTTGCCTGGGTGTGAATTTTACCTCTCCCTCAAGTAAGACAACAAAAAAACTCTTTTTTTTTCTTTTGGGGGGGGGGGGTTATTTTTAATAATGGCGTTACAGTTTATCAGAACAAACTCGTTATGACGGCTTATCCAAATCAGTGA
>JAODAG010146329.1:0-26166 GCA_027574785.1 Orphnurgus asper
CTGATAGTAATCACCTTTCAGCACAATTACATTCCTGGCCGAGGAACAATAAGGAGATTACTGTCGGTACTGAGTTATTTTGAAAGAGAGTAGTGTTTGTTGTGTCTCCTTCTAAATAACAACTCCCTGGTCAAACTAAGCGATACATTTGCTGATATACCGGTTAGAATTGATTGGATATAGGCGGTAAAACATTTGTCCACTGGCTGGAATTGATTGGATATAGGCAGTAAAATGGGCATTTGACCCCCTAGCATTTGTCTCAGAAAGTTGGCCAGTCTCCCCTACTACTCGAGATGAAGTTGATATATAAAAGTGGGGTAAAAATCGTCCGGCAGCTCCCACTTAATATAAGCGGGAAGTGTCTTTTCCTGCGATCTAGGGGGTAGTTTTAGCCAAAATATTTCTTTTACGCTGCGCGCCAACCAATGGTAACGCTCCGCTTAGATAGTGTTGTTACAAAACTGCTATGCAAAAAAATGTTGCATAGCAGTTCTTGCTAAACAATTTTTTTTAGAAAATCGAACACTGTATGTGTACAACCATCGTTGGTGTAGTTGCGAAGGGAACTGTTTGGTTCCTAGGGGTAGTGTATGGTATTTTGGAGTTATTTTACAGTATTAATTGTTTTGTTATTGTATCAAGAATGAGACATGGGCCTCGCTCATTGTTCTGTTATTGTTTAGTTGTGGGCCTGTGGCATATTATTAACTGTAGACATATGAAGCTGGTTTAATGCAACGTATTCTGTATACATATGTAATGGGTGGTATTGAATGTTTTATTTCAAGTCCTGGGAAATATTAATGTGTAAAGAGAGTCGAGGAAGGAGAGTCATTGTATATGATTATTCTCATATGCATTGTAATTGTCGATTATGTATTCATTTGTATAACCGTTTCACATTTTGTAGCTGTGGATCACTTTAGATGATCGATGAGATTATGTAATCATGTTTTCTATTCTATACAAATATCATTGCAGAGGCTGTTTTCTTTGGAGTGTTCTTTGGAAATAAACACCTGTAGAGTAACTCGGCTGATTTCATCTCTTCATCTTTTGGCATGGTGTCCCTCCCACGAAGGTTGCCCCTTCCTAAGTAGGCCGACTACACTTCATTAACCAGTTCAAAGTGTATACCACAGCAATCTTGTAATTGTATAATACTATTAAAAGAATATTCCAAGTCAAGCTTTAACATCATGAAAGAGGAACGTAATCTTAGCATCCTGGTGAAATGCCTACATGCCATTTTCAAGATAATGACACAAGAGTACTACTGCAAGACATGATATTACCATGATAATGTTTTCTATCTGTGCTGCTAGCCATTTGAATTGCTTCAATACATCTTACTGTGGTGAGTTTTATCTGTGCTGCTGGCCATTTTAACTGCTTCAACACATGTTACTGTGACGTCTTCTATCTGTGCTGCTGGCCATTTTAACTGCTTCAACTACATGTTACTGTGATGTGTTCTACCTGTGCTGCGGGCCATTTTAACTGCCTTCAAGACATGTTACTGTGATAATGTGTTCTACCTGTGCTGCTAGCCATTTTAATTGCTTCAATACATGTTACTGTGATGATGATGAGTTCTATCTGTGCTGCTAGCCATTTTAACTGCTTCGGTACATGTTATTGTGATGATGTGTTCCATCTGTGCTGCTGGCCATTTTAACTGCTTCAATACATGTTACTGCAGTGATGTGTTCTATCTGTGCTGTTGGCCATTTTTAACTACTTCGATACATGTTACTGTGATGTGTTCTACCTGTGCTGCTAGCCATTTTAATTGCTTCAATACATGTTACTGTGATGATGTGTTCTATCTGTGCTGCTGGCCATTTTAATTTCTTTCATACAGGTTACTGTGATGTGTTCTATCTGTGCTGCTGGCCATTTTAACTGCTTCAATACATGTTTAATACTATGATGATGAGTTCTAGCTGCGCTGCTAGCCATTTTAACTGCTTCCATATATGTTACTGCAGTGATGATGTGTTCTATCTGTGCTGTGGGCCATCTTAATTGCTTCAATACATGTTACTGTGATGTGTTCTATCTGTGCTGCTAGCCATTTTGACTTCTTCAATACATGTTTAATACTGTGATGATGAGTTATATCTGTGCTGCTGGCCATTTTAACTGCTTCAAGACCTGTTACTGCATGTGATCAATGATGTGTTATATATGTGCTGCTGGCCATTTTAATTGCTTCAATACATGTTACTGTGATGTGTTCTACCTAAGCTGCTGGCCATATTAACTGCTTCGATACATGTTACTGTGATGAGGAGTTCGATCTGTGCTGCTGGCCATTTTATCTGCTTCGATACATATTACCGTTATGTGTTCTACCTATGTTGCTAGCCATTTTACTGCTTATAGACATGTTACTGTGATGATGTGCTCTATCTGTGCTGGCTATTTTAATCCTCTTATTTTCTAATAGTGTAGACTAGCCTTTGTTTAAAATTCTGGTGTCTCATTTGAAGGTAAAATTATATATAATAATTACATGAATATGTACATTATGAAAGGTAATTTCTTACTTCCATTACAAAACCAAGACATCAGCCGAGATTTCGCTTCGAGCAAGTTCTTTATTCTAAGTTTCGAAGAATGCTGACAGCACACCATGTATGACGAAATAATAGCAGTTCAAAAAAATCCTAAATCAAACATAACAAAATAGTAGCAATTAAGACATCCTAAATCATATATACCCAAAAATAGCAGTTAAAACAGTTCTTAACCAAAATAATAGCAGTTAAAACAATTCTTAAACCATATAAATAACAGCAGTTAAAACTCTGTACCATAATAGCACTTATAATAGATGCAAATGCATACAAACCAAATTCATAGCAATTAAAAACATCTAAATCATGCATACAAAATAATAGCAGTTAAAAATCCATACCATACTAATAGCAGTTAAAACGAATCGTAAACCACACATACTAAATTATAGTGCTCGGTTAAAACAGATGATAAACCATCATGCATACCAAAATAGCAATTAAAAACATAAATCATACATACCAAATAACATCAGTTAAAACATGCTAAACCATACATACCAAAGTTATAACAGATGCTAAACAATACATACTTAAATAATAGCAATGCATGAAGTAGGATGGACTGTATGTATCATATTGTTCTTATGTACATATTAAGAATTCTCTATACACATGAAATGAAGTCATGAAATGAGATGGATTATGTATGGATCATATCATTCCATTCTTATGTATTAATGATTTTATTTATTATTATTAAATACTTTATTAAATATTAAGGATTTTCTATTCATAACTAGATAGACTATGTATCAAATCATTCTCATGTAAATATTAAGGATTCATAACCCATCATAGTACTGTTCATGAGACAGGATGGACTATGTACGGATCGTATCATTCTTATGTTAATATTAAGGAGCCTCTATTCATAACCCATCTTAGTGCACGAGGTGGAATAAATTTCAGGAGCACAAGATAAAGACTAAGAATAGAACAAGAAAGGAGCTACTACCTCTACTATTGCAAGGGCAAATCTAATTGTTCTGATGTAAACAACAATGAAACCATTTTCTACTTTGTCAGAGGTGGAAAGTTTTTAACTTTTATTGTTAAGCTAATAAATAATGTGATGGCTTGATCTACGAGTTACTGTATCATAAAACATGCACAGTACTATAGACCTAGCTGTATAATATACAGTTATACTTTAATATAGCTGTACAGACTACAGTACATTAAAGCAAATTATTTGTAATTATATCATTAATATCTTGGCTTGAGGAAGATTGTTTCGATTCCCATATTTTCCTCCAAAGAATTGGAGATGCATATTATTATAACACTATTAGTAATACAACATGTTACAACACCCTCATAGTACTCTGGGTAGTCACAATGTGGTGGATCATGATTGACTTGAATTCTTAGATTACTATTATGGTTACCTAATACCATTTGCACAGCAATCATGCCTTGAATCTATATATGTCCACCGGCATCTTTAAAATACAAAAGTATAATACCCTTCAATATAGGCACCATTAATCTCATGCATATAAAAAATCACTTTCTTAATCATTGATAGTTACAACTGTCCTCTTCAAGGAAGACCAACTTTCGATGAGAAGAATTGCATTGAGGTTTCGAGGCCTTTTTCTACAAGATATTCCCCTCACTTTCATGTGGATGGTAGATGCAATGCTCTGGGGAGAAAGTAGGTCAAGGCCAGATATGCTACAATTGATCAATAGGTTAATAATAGCAAATTAATGACTGGAAATTAACTGAAAATTTACATCACAGAAAGGTATGAAGAATGCCAGGTGTCCCTCTGCATGTGACGATAGCAATATTTGCATAATTTTATGTTTGGCCTGCCCACTCATTAGTAACATGCTAATTACATCAACAATAATATGGAGGACAATTGTCTCTTATTGGTGCCTCCCCTTTATATCTAGAGACATACTTGATGGCATGACACTGTTGGCAATATTTTGAGTTATTTATTCATTAAAGTTAAGTTTTTGACCTTATTATACTGTTGTTGGGTATTCATGGTAATCAAACTGAATAATGCAAGATCCATATTTTGGGTAGTCATGGTTTTGACTTAAATCATTTCCTTCTTTCTTTCACAGATCAATGAAGGACCCAGTTTCCGAATGCAGATGTCTCGACAATTCAGATGAGGATTTCTACAAAATTGAGAGATGAGAGGAGAGCTTATACCAACAGCAGAAAATGGTGGATTTATTTATTATATTTAATATGGGTACATTTTATATTTGATTTTGGTGGTGGTTTCCTTTTGTGTTGTACACATTTAATAAATTGCTAATAAAATATGAAAAATGCCGAGTGATATGTTTTTTCCATTTTATCATCGCTATATGACCTTTGTGTTGGTTGAAACCTCCCATCTTATTTAGTGTCCAGTGCTCAACAATTACAAGAGAGACAGTAGTGTGCTACGTAGCTACCTCATGGTTGACAGAAGACATGGTGTAAACTATTGCGCTGTGAATGGACCACTATATGTCAGGAATATGTTGTGCGAGGCACCATTAATGTTGCAAGAAGTGATTAATAGCTAGGGTGGTTTTCTTGTGTATGTGGTGGATTAAGACCTCACTAATCTTAATTCAATTGTATTGTTATATAATCTCAGCTGTTAATGTTTAATTGTTAAACACTATATTTACATAGGCTGAGTTTATTCCATTTTTCATGGCTTCCTAATGTTGATCACAACTGGTAAATTTATTTTGCAAAATATTGTGGAAAGATTTTTCTTGTGAGAAATATCTTGCAAGAGATTTCTCGCAAGAAATTCCTCGTTAGAATGTGTGCCTTTCTCGTGAGGAATTTCTCTTGAGGAATTTCTCTTGAGTAATATCTCACAAGGAGCATTTCGTGAGAATATCCATTTCTTGTGAGGAATTTCACACAAGATAATTCTAGCGAAAAGTATTTCTCAAAAATATGCATTTCTCGCAAGATTATCAATTTCTCATGAGGAATTTCTCACAAGATCAGATTTCTCACGTTCCTTGTGTGCCCAAAATCTCATGAGAATTTTTCTCGCGAGAATTTGTTGTAAGGGAATGAAAACGAATCAACATGGCCTAGCCATCCATTTTATGCATGTTCACACCAAGTTTGAATTTACAGTAGTGGAGATATGACAATTCAAGAATTTTACCTTATGCCCTGCCCACTTATATATACTAGCTACACAAAAAACAATACAGAGTTGGATCCAATATTTCATACGTTATCGTGTTAACAGGTTAATGCATCACACATACAATGTTTGCATCACATTCAGATTGACAACTCCTTTGTACAATCTATTGTAAGGACTCACTGAACCCTAACCGCATAACCATAGAAATGCAATCAGCAGAGCATTCTGCTGAAGATTTTGAATGTCTTTGTTCAAGTCCTCGGTCTGAATACAATATAAGTACATGCACGAATACTGCACACGCAGACTTGACTTTGTAGGTTCCTGAGCAGTCGGCATCAGAACCAATACAATATCTAGCAATTAATAGAGAATTTAATATGTGGCCTTAGTAACAAATTAGTCATAAGGATGTTGTTGCCTCAGTAACACATTAGTGCTAAGGATGTTGTGAGCAGCCTTGTTTAACAGTGGTTCAGACTGGATTGTGCATCGTTTTCATCTGTTTGAGACATCTTTGCTAAATTAAAGTTACTGAGAAAAGAGAAAACCAACACCAGAACTGGTAAAGTACTCATCAAGATAACAACATCAGACAAGTTTGACTCAGAACTACTAGTAGTATGGGTATCGTACTACACAGTAATACTACAAAAACACCGCATTTCAATGATAAAAGTATAATACCACAGTAGATGAGTATCATACTGCACAGTAAGTAATACTACAACAACATAAACCACATCAAGAGTGCTGTGAGTATAATACTATCATAGTAGATGATTATCATACTATACACAGTAATACTACAAAAACACGTACCATATCAACGGTGCTGTGAGTATAATACTATCACAGTAGAGGGATATCATACATACACAGTAATTCTAAAAATCCCATACCAATTCAATGGTGCTGTTTCAAAGTTCTAGTAAAAGCAATATAAGTATCATTCAGAAAAAAGTAATGAGAACAATAAGCAACAGTAATAGTAGTAGCTTAAGTGTTATACAGCATTGATAGTATGAGCCTCGTACTAATATACACAATTATAGTACAAGCAGTATACTAGCTGGGAGATTAAAGGAAGAGCATTCATCCATACAGCATATTGATGAGAATACTAGTAGTATGAGTCTAATACTACTACACAATAATAGTACAAGCATCATACTAACTAGTAGTTAAAGGAAGATTTTATATGGATACTGTACAGCATTGCAGAGTATATGATACTAATAGTACGAGTCTTATATACTACAACACATCATAACCACACTCGCTAATATGAGGAGTATAAATGCATATACAACTACACAATAATAGTACAATGCCGATTATGATAGTAGTACGAGTCTCATACTACTACACGATCATAGTACAAGCATCATACTAACTGGTAGATGAATGGAAGAGTATACACACATATACATCATTCATGAGTATGATGCTATAGTATGAGTATTATACTACTATACATCATAATAGAAGTATTCTACTACATAACATTACGACCATCATATTAGCTGGTATGATGAAAGGAAGAGCATACATGCATATAGCATTGATTAGTATGGTACTATTAGTACGAGTCTCATACTACTACACAAGCATCAATCTAGCTGGCGGTTGACTGAAGAGCATGCATACCGTACATTAGATTTATTTTAAATTAATACTTCTGCAAACATTTTCTGACATTCTGTAATGATAACAATCTTCTACTATAAATGCAAACAGTTTATTAATCTTACTAACAAAAATTGCAGAGCATATGATGTTCTCTCTAGTGAGTGAGTAAATACAAAGGGAAATTGCATTAAATGTTACATTGATGCTCCAACATTTTCTTAAGCCATGTTGTACAAGATTACTCACTACTTCTCCAAGTACCAGACTATTCTATCATTACATACAACCTAACTGTGGAGTTGCATTGCTATGAAGTGCATTTGCTAACATATACATCGCAACCCTAGCTAGGCTAAAATTTTACAGTTTTTAGTTGTTCAAGAACATTTAAGGAAGAAGTTGACTAGAAGCAAACAATAAAAAATAGATGGTGTGTATTGTCAATGGATTTGCTTCAGACAATTTGCAAAATTGTGCGAGTCTTTTTGAAGTTGAATTGGTTAAACCAGATCTACAACAAATATATACATATCAATCACTTCTTTTTGAGCATGCAGAAACAAAAAAGTACACAAAGTCTAAATAAAAAGCAGAAAACCAAAGTACAAACCATGCAGTTAAATGATCTCTGCATGTAACCAACATTGGCTATCACATGTACAAATAGTTAAATGACCTCTGCCTGTAACCAACATTACCAATCACATGTACAAATAGTTAAATGACCTCTGCCTGTAACCAACATTACCCATCATATGTACAAATAGTTAAATGACCTCTGCCTGTAACCAACATTACCCATCACATGTACAAATAGTTAAATGACCTCTGCCTATAACCATATTACCCATCATATGTACAAATAGTTAAATGACCTCTGCCTATAACCAACATTACCCATCACATGTACAAATAGTTAAATGACCTCTGCCTGTAACCAACATTAGCCATCAACTGGAAATATAGTTAAATTACCTCTGCCTCTGTAACCAACATTATCCATAGTGTGTACATACAGTTATTGCCCTCTGCCAGTTAATATTACCTATCAAATGATAGAAGCAAAACAGGTGTGATAAACTAATGGTATATAATAAAGAGGTCAGATGTTTGGTTGTTTTTTACCATGATTGTGAATTCATACAATTATAGGTCAATGTAATGTCACGTGTTTGGTTGTTTTTTACCATGATTGTGAATTGATACAATTATAGGTTTATGTAATGTCAGGTGTTTGATTGTTCTTTACCACGATTGTAAATTCATACAATTATAGGTACAGTATATGTAATGTCAGGTGTTTGATTGTTATTTACCATGATTGTGAATTCATATAATTATAGGTATATATAATGTCAGGTGTTTGATTGTTATTTACTATGATTGTAAATTCATACAACTATAGGTATATGTAATGTCAGGTGTTTGATTGTTATTTACCATGATTGTAAATTCATACAATTATAGGTATATGTAATGTCAGGTGTTTGATTGTTATTTACCATCATTGTAAATTCATACAATTATAGGTATATGTAATGTCAGGTGTTTGATTGTTATTTACCATGATTGTGAATTCATACAATTATAGGTATATGTAATGTCAGGTGTTTGAATGTTATTTACCATGATCATATTGTGAATTCATACAATTATAGGTATATGTAATGTCAGGTGTTTGATTGCTACTTACCATGATTATGAATTCATAAAATTATAAGTATATGTAATGGAGGATAAACTGGTGATATGTAATACAGATAAGAGGTGTTTGGTTATTATTTACCATGATTGTAAATTCATACAATTATAGGTATGTAATGGAGGATAATAACTTGATGTATAATATACTTATCAGGTGTTTGATTCTTATTTACCACGACTGTGAAATAATACAATTGTAGGTATATGTAATGGAGCATGAACTAATGGTAAATACTACAGATGTCAGGTGTTCTATTATTATTACAATGATTATGAACTCATACATTTGCGACTAAAATATAATAAACTGTTACAGTAAGGTACAAACGGTGAGGAGAACGACAGGCAGGAATGGCAGAATGTAAATATCTACTTCTACAGGAGGACTACCATATTTATGTTAGTGAAATTTCAAAAAAAATTCAGGAATCTTATTTACCTCAAATGTCAGTTAAATAAATTTAAATAAAACACAAAAAATTCTGAAAAATGATACACACCACGCAGTTAAACATACGCAAGAGTTAGAAAAGGAAAAAATGATGAAAAACATGGTCTGTGCCTGATGTAGATATGGTAAAGAATATTACATGAAAGCCTAAAGAATTGGGAAATTCATCTAAATTGTCTTTTTCATTTTGCTTTAGACATAGTGTTAATTATTTTGTTTGACTATAAATATTGTAATCATCAATAGCAGACTTGATAGCAAAGCTGACCTGACACTACAAGGATGGATTTATCTTGTGTAACCTTTGAAATCGAGGGAATCGATCAAATTACTTAGGCTCACTATATAATCGCAGCAGCCTATTGCAACATAACCAAGGCAGGATAATTCTGGATATATAAAACTATTAAGTAAAACTAAGAAGGTCACATATTCATGGCTGTACAACAATTAATCCACTAATTGCACCAGATACCAATTTGGATAAAGAAATTATATTATTTTTGAATATACTCACTACCACACAATCACAGGTGGAATGTATGGACTTTAACTACACTGTGGCACTGACCATAACATTGCTGAGTAATATCCTGACAGTTGTTGTTCAATAGTTTAAATATATTGATATATTCAATATAAAATATGACTGGTGAAATAAGTTGGGAGGTTATGGCTGAATTGATTAAATTACTGCTGCATGATTTCTATTACCAGTGATATGATTTTGGAGAGAGGGGTTTAATACGGTAGTAACATGAAAACATAGTATGCAGGCGTTAAGAACAGGGATGGTCAGCATGAATCTAGAGAGCTTTATACCTATAAATCAAATGGGTAAAATAGGCATGCATGTAGAGATTAAAGTGTTAGTCATATAGGACATACATTGAAAAGAAAATGGACAATGTGTTTGAAACATGGATATGGATATCGTCCCTGTATATCCCCAAACACTAGGTGATTACCTGTATAGAGCTTCTATGAATATTCAACTATGACAGTAATTGGTAGCGTCCAACAAAGAAAGAGGAAATGAAACAAAATTTGAAGAGAATTGCACTCAACTTTACATTTAGAAGATGTATATGACCCTATCATGCCAGCCAGCATTGTACTCATTCAAGGTTTCACAGTCCATGTTGTAACTAACTGGACTACTCTAACTAGTACTCATTCAAGGTTTCACAGTCCACATTGTAACTAACTGAACTACTCTAACTAGTACTCATTCAAGGTTTCACAGTTCACATTGTAACTAACTGAACTACTCTAACTAGTACTCATTCAAGGTTTCACAGTCCACATTGTAACTAACTGGACTACTCTAACTAGTACTCATTCAAGGTTTCACAGTCCACATTGTAACTAACTGAACTACTCTAACTAGTACTCATTCAAGGTTTCACAGTTCACATTGTAACTAACTGAACTACTCTAACTAGTACTCATTCAAGGTTTCACAGTCCACATTGTAACTAACTGGACTACTCTAACTAGTACTCATTTAAGGTTTCACAGTTCACATTGCAACTAACTGAACTACTCTAACTAATACTCATTCAAGGTTTCACAGTTCACATTGTAAATAACTGAACTACTCTAACTAGTACTCATTCAAGGTTTCACAGTTCACATTGTAACTAACTGAACTACTCTAACTAGTACTCATTCAAGGTTTCACAGTCCACGTTGTAACTATCTGGACTACTCTAACTAGTACTCATTCAAGGTTTCACAGTCCACGTTGTAACTGGACTATTCTAACTATTCTAAGTACAGATGCAGAGTGCCATGTTGAGCCCATTAAGTTCTACATACAGTACCATAGTGTAGTATCCATTTCACTTACCAGATCAGTGATACATTACGTGAGAGAGTACTATGTACAGTGCCTAGTACGGTAAGTCATAGTTACATAGCCAACCATGGGTAATACTACAGAGTGACTGGCGCATGCACATACTGTTAATTGTTAAACGGCAGTATTATCACAACATTTACGACTAGCTTCTATTACATAAAAGGCC
Source organism: Orphnurgus asper (assembly GCA_027574785.1). Lineage (NCBI taxonomy): Eukaryota > Metazoa > Echinodermata > Holothuroidea > Elasipodida > Deimatidae > Orphnurgus > Orphnurgus asper. Next base: position 11,539 of record JAODAG010146329.1, read on the forward strand.
ATGTTGGAGTCGTACCAACTGTATGGTCAAGGCTAGAGGATCATATAGAACATATTGTTGAGATAAGTATCCATTTATTTATTCCTTTCACTCCCTAGTCATACTTATTATCTTCATATTGACTTCATTCCCTCTATGTTATGATTACAATCTCATGCTGAGACTGACTATAACATATATATATAACAAAACCACACAAAGAATACACTTGACAGCCTTCAATCTAAAGAACTTTAAAATATCTTACCATAATTTGGAAGAAAATTTCTGCTTTTCTTGCTCCTTGATCTTAAAGTGAGTATATAAAATGATCCCTGATAAAGTCAGCCCGATGCCAGAGAGTTGATTGAAGGCCAGTGGGTCATGGAACAAAACGTAGCCTCCTATCAGTGTGAAGCAAAACTTCATGTGACCGACCATATTATACCTGAGGAATACAGGTTAAGGCACAGTAAGCATCAGCCTGACAATTTATGAAGTATTGCTGGAGGAAATGGTTATGTTGTTGAGAGGCATTTGCAATTCAAGCAAAAATAAAACTGAACATGGATGCTTTATCAAAATAATATTAACCAAACCAAGATTGAGGCTGAAGAATTTCATGCATTGAATTGATAGGTGCCTTGAGTAAGAGCAGTCATTCACAAGAAACTTCACCTGGTTTGGTGCATTTTATAAATATTAACAATTACAATTAATATTAAACCAAACTCTTTTTTATGATTCAGTACACTGGTTATTTGTAATTTGTATTTCATCAAAGTTGAATGCAAAGATATTTAACACTTGAAGAGTCAATATAATACATCTGATAAATGCAAATTAAAAATGGCTGACTAATCTTCACTGTGGTTATTGGACTAACAGGTATCAATTTAATGGATGATAAATACAGTATAACAAGCAAGGTAACATAAATTGTACAATCCCTACTACTTTAATAGCAGGTGAAATACCAAGAAGGTATTGTTAATGTCTAACTTATGCCACCAAACGGATGGTCTGTCATAAGGTGTTGTTAACAGAAAACCTCGGATGAGGAAAATCAAGGTCGTTAGCTCTATTAACAGAGTATAATCCAACATGGCACTCCTCTTTCTGATTAGCTTAACTCACAACTAAGCCTAGCTGGGAAACCGTTTTCCCAGCCATGCAATTTACTTGACAGCAGAGAGTTACCCGAATCTTTGTAAGGATACGTTATTGGAGATGTGTTACCGATGATCCAGTAAATGGATAGGTTCACAGAAAATGCAACACAGCCAGAAGCTAGCACCAAAAGCTGAAGATACAATAAAGACAAATCGAATCGAAAGAATTAATATGGTTGGTATAACTGTAAAAGAAATGTTATCTAACATGTGACTAATTTATTAACTATTGCAAAACTCTTCCAGAGGAAACAAGTGAGTGTATGTTGCATTTGTAAAAGTAATCTTTTAGTACTTAATTATATCCAGGATTTCTATTGTCCAAACAATTACATCAATATAATCTAATATACATACAAGGCAAACATTACATAATATAATCTAAAATACACACTGAAGACAAACATTACATCAGTATCATCTGAAATACATATATGAGACAAACATTACAGTATAATCTAAAATGCACACAGGAGGCAAACATTACAATAATATAATCTAAATATAATATAAAATGCACACAGAAGACAAACATTACAAATATGCTATATAATCTAAAATACACACAAGTTTGAAACAATTATTCTCAAGGACAGTCTGAAAAATATAGAATCTTCCAGCTTTTAATGATCGTGAAAATAATATAGTGATATCTAAAGCAATGCTAACGTCTAAAATAATATCTTATTGTGTCCCAGTCAATGCTTGAACAAGTATTTGATAGAAGAAAATCTTTCCAAGTCTGAGAAATTCAGCTCAACATTTGTTAGAGGTAACCATTCTTTGATGTTTACCATGGTATATCTTATCTATTTCCTTATATGAAATCTCAGGTTCAAACAATAGAACTCACTCCAGAATAGAAAGCCACTTGCTTTCCAGACAGCCTTCATACACAATTAGAAATGATTGACCTATCGCAATATTTGACCTGTATGAATAAATGTTCAACAGATGAGGCACTTGTGTTAATAATCAATCACTTTTGTCATAGTTTGGATCTAACACGTGCTCAGAACTTAGTGTGAAAATTTCAAACAAGGAATCTTTGATATAAAGGCAGTCTGATTCTGACCATCGGAAGAACAACACATATTTGGTAACTTCTGCCAGTTATTCTTGTCCATGATTTACGTCCATTTGCACTGAGAAGTTTTTTCTATCCACAGGAACTGCATTACAGTCATATTTACAAATATGGAAACTAAGTATATTTACAGAGGATTATTAGCCAAACAATTACCTCAGGCTATCCACAAATCCAACAGACACTATTAGATAGATAAACACTCCCTTAAGGGAAAGAACATCTTGTGTTTGAAAGAACTGTCTTGGTGTCTATAATGCCTCAATGTTACAGTGTTGTTGGGAATGTCAAAACAGCATATGGTAGACATGCATGTGTGTGTGTATGTGTGGGTGTGTGTATGCATGTACAGTAAACATGCATGTATGGTAAACATGCATATGGTAAACCTGGATATCCTGAGAATGTAACCTTCATGGAATTCCATAGTGACCTATCAACCATACACTCTTGACAAACAATAATCCAACCACTGTTGACCTTCAAAGCACTTACCAAGGCAGTCCATGACCATGTCTGTTGAAAGGTTACTTTTAATGGTTCATTTACTGGCACCACACACATCAACATTACTGCAGACATTGGTGCTTGGAAGTAAAGTAACTGCATAGAGTTGAGATTAAGTTCTTTCTGTTTAACACCAACCCACTAAAATGAAAAGGAAGGAAAACATGCATCTTAACATATATAAGTATATATAAGTATATATAAGTATAAAGATAGTAATTTTTAATTTTTACCTTTCCAGAACTGTTTTGTTTCCTAGCACCATCAAGATTCTGGTGAAATGTAATTATATCTAGTAAATTTACACTGACCTCCCAGATGCCTATAAGAGGCAAGAATTTTACCTCAGTAGTTTATCAGACTTTCCCAGCATTCTCATGTGATTTTGTGCTCTTAATCTGATTGCGAGTTCACAATCAGATAAAATCCTCCATGCAAACACATACGCATGAAGATTTTCTACTGTAATAAATATTGCGAGCCAAGGAAGATCAAGATGTGAGCTTACGATCAGATCAAATCCTCCATGTGAACACATACACATGAAGATTCTCTCCTGTGATCAACATTGCGAGCCAAGGAAGATCAAGATGTGAGCTCACAATCAGATAATAATCAAATCCTCCACGTGAACACATGGGCATGAAGATACTCTCCTGTGATCAACACTGCGAGCGAAGGGAGATCAAGATTACTGTCAAGTCACGTTCAAAATTGCTTGAATAGACTTGCTCGCAACCTTGCATGTTTGATGGCTCACTAGCAAGAAATATATTGCACTTACCAGTAGTGACCTTTACATGCATAAACAAACATCAGAGTTTAATGAAGTAGTGACTTTAAGAACAATTTTAAGTGGTCAAAAGTAAGCAAATCCCATTCATACCAAGGATACACAGTTTGCCAATGAAACACATTGTTTAAAATCTCTGTAAGTATCAACACTTTTAGCCAACAGCAAACATACTGCATTAGTGTTTACAAGTACCGCATAACAAATCATCCTGCATGTATTCTGTACGTACCATGCAATGATCATAATATGTAGTGAGTGATTACCTCCACCATGGTTGGAAATTAGAAACATTTGTCTGCACAAAAATACCAAATGTTTAGTCACAAACGATTTGTATTTACGTTAGGGCCATGAAGCTTGTTTACAACAGTATGTCAGGGGTAGCCTTTGGCTACTCCCCCTTTAATGCCAAAACAGGGAAAAGACGAAACAATAAAAGGAACAGACGTCTACAGGGGTGTTCCTCTGCTCCTCCTTTAATTTCCTGGACCTGAATTAACATCGCTGTTGTATGTCAAACCCTGTAGGTTGGAAGGCACTGAATTGTGAAATTTCCAAAACCTTTACAAGGTTATTTGAATTTAGGGAGTGCAGTCAATTGTTCTAGCAGGACCATGTTCAGGAATTTAAAAGGAATGTGAAAGGAATCTAAATGTATTCCCCAGGGGCCAGGATAATTGTTCACCAGGGGTTTTAACTCTGGCATGCAATACTGACTCAGGGTACTGGTTGAAAACTACTGGTGTTTATTCCATGGATATAATTATAGGGCTTAACAGCTGGATAAATGCTTACCACCTGATATAACGATGTCACAATTACCCCAAGCATTGCATAGATGGTGCCTTTAACATTAAACTGTACATCGTATATAGAATTGAGGATAACACCAGCAATGATTGGAATCTGTGGATGAAAAAAAAATAAAAATAAAAAAAAATAAAAAAAATCTGTTTTCAAACTTGTAATGGTTTTCTCCAATTTTGGGCATAATTTTAATATTGGTGTACATTGATACACAATGGAAAGTCTCTAAGCTGAACCATAAATAGTACAAGTTATAATCAAAGGCAAGAAACGAAGTAGTTCAATTTTGAAGGATTTGAAGCAATTCATATTATGATTGGCATTGTACTAATTTAACATCAAGACAATTCCAATATGGTTCCCTTAAAATACAGGGTTTTGCATATCCTCAGAGAATAACCTTTCCTACACTATTCCAATCCAAGCTCAGATCTTGCATCTTGACAGCAATGACATAAAACATGAAAAGAAAACCAGAGACAAAGAATTAACTACAGTACACTACTATCACAACAGGGATTGTGCGAAACTGCCAGCCATGGAACACAGGTAACGTCCCTTAACCGGAAAATCTGTAAAATCTTCAAGGGGTAAAGAAAACCTAAGGGGAAGATCTCTAGCCACTAGAACTAAGGAGGAAGTCCTAAAACAGACCCAGTGTACAAACCAAACTGCTCGTGAGCAAGCAACTATACGCGCTGTAGAGATTAATGTCCATAATAGGCTAACAACCCTATGCTCAAAGACAATTTTTCCAATCAGTTTTAACCAGATAAAAGAACACAAAATAAAATGAACCTTAGCTCAATGTATAAAGGAAACTACTTCCACAAAAAAGGTTCCTTAACTAAGTTTAATAATTCAATAATCTGTAAAAAAGGAAAATCCAGATATGTACATCATTATCATGCACTGCCCATTTATGCCGGGCTCCATACATGTTATGACGATTGCATCACTCAGATCATAGACGTGATAGGTAAACATTTCTGAGGTTTGAGGGAGCAACATTGTAGATGTAAGCATTAGTAAGACTAAGAGAAGGTTAAGTATTAAAGCACCATAAATGTGAATGACAATTTCCCAAGATTCGACTGCATACAAATTTATTTTAATGTCTATTGTTTAATTTTCAGAGAAAACTTTTAAAATATTGGTGCAAACAAAAAATGCTCAAAAAAAATTATACCACAAACATCATTTTATCATTGTCTATTTAAACATGCACTATTTTGTGTCTAGAAATCTGTAAATTTAAAAAATACATTGGGGGAAGTCTCACCCACCCTTGATCTGCCCTTAACTGTAACCCTTAAGAATCTGAAACAATAGTGTAAACAAATTGAACACATTTCACCTGTAGTTATACAGTAACTGTAGGTACCTGTACCTTCATGATCCTTTTATGAAAATAAACATAAAAAAAATGCTGCTATCAAGGTCCAAAGACACAAAAATATCACCAAACACTTTAACCATGTTTCATCCGAATGGAAGGCAATAAGGAAGGACGAGATCGAGATGCTACTACTGTATTATTAGTTTATGCTAGACCATATAGGTAATGCCAGAGTTATATGAGGTAAGGGAGTATGTGCTGTAAATTTGTGTCTTTGGTGCATAAGTGGAGTATATCTTACCAATGTTAACTTGACTCTTGTGGAGTAGGTCTTGCGATAGAAGATGGTGTGAATAAAGAGAATGCAGGGTGTGGTCATGGATTTGGCCAACTGGTACGTCCCAACAGTGTTGTTTTGCAGTGAGAGGTTAGTGAACACAACAAAGCCGCAAAACGTTAAGCTCAATGGTATCAAGCTCTTCAGGGGTACGCTTTTCCGTAAGAAGAGTCCACATTGCAGGCATAGCACCAGCCCCAGCGAGGTCATGACGAAGTGCACACATGTGAGAGTGATATTAGGAAATCCATACTCTGTATAGATCCACTTGTTCAAAAACACGATTAAGATGGAGGAGCACAAATTGATGACCAGTGAGATCGAGATGAGGAGGTTGTTGGGGCTGCTTTCATTGGCCATAGTTGCAGTTTAACCTGTTGATGAGAAATAAGTAATGAAGATACTCAAGTATTGAAGGCACAGTATATACACGTAATGAGAAGAGCAGGGTGTCCAGGATAAGTCTGACGGGGAGTACATTCATTCCAATTCTGGGCAGTATTTCAACATTTAATTCAACAAGGAATCGGCAGGTTGTTTGGTCACACTTTTGATATTTAAACACAAGAAATAAATATATACTTAATTCTGTCAAAAAGTAATGTACAGTACCATATAGAGAACTAAGGTGTACACTGACATCCACAAACTATACTTCTGTATGATAAAGAATATGCCAAAACAACATAATAAATACATTTCTCTGTGTTATATACATATACCAAAACAACATAATAATTATACTTCTCTGTGATAAAGAATTTGGTCTCAAAGGTTTTAAAAAAACTGTCTATTTTTGTGAATTTACTAGTTTTAGGCAAAATTTAGCAAAATTTTGAAAAGCGTACAATAGATCCCCAGAAAAGTGAAAAATGCTAGAGCTAGTGTAAAAACGCTAACGCTGGTAACCTTGGTGACCACGCAAATGAGTGCATAAGTTTGCATACGATGAGGCCCCTTTATCACATTACCGACACTGCTCTTCAACATAAATGAACCCTATTTTTAATTTTTCAGATTGAATCGCAGGGCCCCTAAGGTTGCGGGGCCCTGGGCAAGTGCCCAGTGTGCCCATGCAATAAGACGGTCCTGAGTGAACTGTGTAAGCACTGTAAAATGAACTGAATCTTGACATTTTACTATACTACTAGATATAACTATATACTTCTTCATACTAACATAGTAGTACTGTACTTAGTCTAATATAGAGTTACTTACTGTTTCTTGATTAAATGTGACAACGGTGTAAGCTCTTCATAGATAGTTTCTCAGCTTCCTACAGGGCCATCCTTCTTATGAAGGTTTCAACATTTGATATTTCATCCCAAGTATACTGTACATGGTACTAATCGAAGACCATTTGATAAGATTCTGATTTCTGTTGTTTAGAAAGTATCTGTGAAGTATAAATTGCACTTAGTGTACCAGCATATTATGTAACAACTACGTGTGAGTAATCAGACTCATTGCTTGGTTCTATAGATGAAACAACTGCTGGTATTTTAAGAGGTAATCTTGCATTATTTGAATACAACTGAAAAGAATCTCTAAAGAGGCACTGGTAGGACAAAATTTTTAAAGACTCAACAAATGTATGGTGCAAGAATAAAAATATATGTGTCTAGATCAGTGCAGACTAATTGGCTGAATGAAACTCAACAAGGGCAAGTGATATCATGCTAAGGGTTTTAAGTAATTTTCACTGGTAATTTGGAGGAATACCAGGGGGTAGGGAACTGGTACAGTAGTCATTGAATTATGACTGTTAATGTTATGATATTTATTCACTTTATCCATGCACCATACCCCAATGGAACTCCGTGCCACCAAAATCATATCGCTTCCTTAAACTTATAAAGCTTTTCTGCAGGGAGACCACATATAATCCAGAGGCCTACAGGACTGCCCATCAAAAGCAATTTTTGGGCAGAATTCATTGCAGATTTAGACAAGTCTCTCACACTTTTGTTATACACCTACAATTTCCCTTCCTTAGAATATATAGCACCCTTAATTCAAGTCGTTTGAATTCCATACAGATACTTTTGCCAAATATTAGCTAAATCCTCCACTTTATTCATCTCTGATTAGGGACGAATATGATGTATGAACTTCAATTTGAATCTATAATTAGATGACCGAAATGAGAAATATAAATGTTCATAATATAAATATTCATACTATTGTAACATCATACTCCTGCAATATGTCTGCCCTGTACTCATTGTACGAACCAAACAACCTTAACAATGTACGAGGAAAGCCTACGAAAGCCACTGAAATCGCTGCTTTCCTGATTCCAACCTTATATAATAAAATATAATAAAGCAGGTAGTGTTTGATACTTGAGGTGAGATATATTTTTTTGTTTAGACTACAACTGGATATAGGGCATCATTAATTCTCCAAGTTTACCAATCGCAATAAGTCCTGTACTCAACACATCAGAACAAGTTATAAGCGGTAAGTAGTAACGCCAGTAGCCTACACAAGTATGCCTAACTTAGACTTGCATCTCGACATTGTCGCAGTTTGCCGGATAACTTTAAAGGTCCTATAGTGACAGCACATTAATAAATCGGGGACTCAAATACTACTGCTATACCCAGTCAGTGACTTCTGCTGATGCAATGCATTTATAAACTTAGTTGAATGGTAATGCAGTGGAAACTGGTATTGTATTATTACCATATTGGTATTGTATTTGTAGTTGAACGTGGGTTGCATAGGCTGGAGGCATAGGCATGAATCAAGGGAAACTATCCCACCTCCCCTCCCCCCCCCACAATGCAGAAAAGTTGGTAAGATATCTCATGAAGTTGTTAGATCCCAAGAGAGTTCCATTGATCTCACAAAACGTTACTGTGACCATGCATGTGTACTGAACACAACATGGCAGGTCTTTGTTCTCCCTCCTAAAGTGTTCACAGATTTAATCATGTTATTTTTTATGATCTTTGTTACCTTTGTAGTATATATATACTAAACAATGCATATGAGACGATATAATTAAATTTGTATTTGTTAATTTTAAAGTTCCTTAAATTGCTGAATTACACACAACAAAACAGTGGTAATTCTTGTTTTATTTCAAAGTTCATTGATTTGCTGAATTACACACTACAATGAAAGTGGCAATAAAATAAAAACATTTATCCCCTCTTGAGTAAATAATGCTGTAAAATGCATATTCGCAAGTATAAAACAAATTAATAATTTCTCAAAGGTCATCAAAGTAGTTCCCTTTTCATGAGACTAGAAATGATTAAAGTATAATCTGTGAAAGCCAAATCCCTTTTCATGAGACGAAAAATGATTAAAATATTAGCGGTGAAAGCCAAATCCTTATTTCTACTGCCTTCATGTACCTCTATGATGACCAGTTAAGTAAGATGCATTTTATTTTCTCTCGTCGAATGCATCGAATACCACTTTCAGCCTCGGTAGCAACAGTTAATTACACCATACATGTGTAACAGATTATTTATCCACCATTGAGCAACACTTTTTAACAAAGAAATGTGTTGTGAGTGACTTGTAATTATAGATCATGATGCGAATGTTCATCCGTAGAAGCATACATAGCTCTTAGTATCGATGACGATGAAATTTGATATTTTAAAGTTTACACAATGAATTGGATATCACATGAAGTAATATTTAAATTTCCTCTCAATCCAAAGTTGCAATGATTTTCATGAAACAGTTACAGAATTACAGATCAATAGTCACCAAAGATTGTGGAATGCTCCCGCACCTGTCACTTGAGAATACCCACTCTTCGAGACCTTTGTACTGTATTAAATCATTGGTGGAGGGTTGGGGGAGGTAGTAGTTATACCATTAGAAAGAGAAAGAAAAAACTTAGGTTCTGCTACTTTTAATTCAAATTATTTCATATGTTTATAGCAGAAAGAAAAATAGAAAACTGTGACAAAACAATGATTTAAAATAACCATACCTATTGGCAGATACCACTAACAGAAAGAGCATGTAACATTAATATAACTTTCCCAGCTAGCCCACCTGCAGCTTCAGCCCTGTTCGTTTGTGAAATGTCACGTTTCCATAACGGTGTACAGTAGTTTGAGAATTTAGCAATGACACCAAAATAACTACTTTATAAATCAGTATCACTAACAATACATTGTCAGTATGGAAGTGAAGCCACACAAGTATTTGAAAGTTTCTTGGAACTATGCTGACTGAGTATTAGTCTATTAACATGACACTCACAGTCACATCATACGCGATTCCAACATTCCAAGTGACAAAGAAAAACAAAACTTTACAGAGAATTTTCTACATACCTTCACTGTAGACCGTATTTATAATGATTGTTTCGATTTGTGATTTTTACAGTAGTAATATTATGTTCAGCAGCAAATTGATAACCGTAGAAGTGATACCGTAGCTTTGGTAACATTTTAAACTGTTAATCTGAATACCTGTTCATTTAATTCCAAGTTTGTCTACCATGTCTTGTGACCGGATAATCACAAGTAAACCACCTGTTTTGCAGCGGAAGTTATCCCCTAGATAACACAGGGTATAGTAATAGCAAATAAAGCTCAGCACATGGCATGCAAAGGAGGTCAACTGTCAAAGAAGAGGCCATGTGAAGAAATACTATTCTTTGAACAAAATGGACGACATTCAAAATGGCAGTAAAAAATTGCGCGAAGAACAGACGTAAGTAACAGCGAATTTCATTTGAATTTACGATTTGGGTCCATTCCTTGAATATATATCAAAATGTATTCTGAAATGATCCCTGGTAATTTTTTATTATTCCAGAACTGTGAAGAAGTTTCGTCCAGACAACTAGATTTCCGACGGACAACCAATTCCTGGAAAAAGTTCTGTGCTAGGTTGTCCTTCGGACAACCAGCTAATTTACAACACAAATTTCACAAAACTAGCATGTTACAATAAATGATAGCTAATTGTAGTGTCTTCATTGCCAATTATGTCTGACTAATATGGTAATGATCATTATTATGTTGTGTATGTAGGGTTTCTGCAAGGGGGGTAAGGGAATTTTCCACCTCCTGACAGGAAGGGGAGATATACCCTTCTTAGAAGTTGCTATATTTTGTTATTCAGAAATCAACAAAATAATTGTTTCTATGTTACTGTACCTAGAGTACTGTACATGTAGCTTGATAGATAACCCTCCCCCCCCATTGTGTATACAGCATTTGTCCTATGATTGATTCATTATTTTATTGAATTTATTGATAGATTTTGTTTATAATTCAATTGAATCCAAGTGTTAGTGGTGGTAGCCTCCCACCAACCACATGGGACACATCCCCCTTTAGTCGGCTCTTATGACAATTACAGTGGGCGTATTCTTTAAGCCCACAACGTTAACGCACATGGGTCAAACACGAAATTTCCCATTATCCTACATGGTTCAACTTTGTGTGAACCTTGCTATATATATTATATGCCTACAATAATTTCATTTCTCATAACTAGACTGTACACAAATAACGTTACACCTGTAGGCCATTAATTATTAATATTACTTAGGCTAGGCTAGTCTGGTTCTTTTTATGTCACACTATCCTGGACACATTTGTGAATTTCTGGTAACACTGTCTGTGAAATCCATTACGAAAAGCAGGAGGTTCAAATATTATCAATGATATCAGTGTCACAGATTGATGTAACATTAGGTCTTGGCCTCAACAATTCCGGTTTGGTGATGAGAAATTTGTTGGCAATTTTGCCATGTTCTGTGTCATGATTTTTCCAATAACTAACACATTTGACCACGATGTTTTGGAGAATGACTATAAGTTGCCATTTCCAAAAGTGCATTAAATACACATTTTCACAAGTGTTTCCTGGAGGATCCATGGAGGCCTGCAGACTCTGAGCATGACAACACAGTAAACAAAACAAACTAGCCTCACAAATATAGTCTATATGCTGTAATGTTATTATTGTTAATATTATAGTATATAGCCGTGAATATTTATATTTGGCTGTAGTGTATATTGCATACCCGTGAGCAACATGTACACAATCATCTGATCAAATAACATACACAAGTCTAATGATACTTGTTTTTGTTACGTATTAATGTTCATTTTTGTATGCATCTCTGGAAGGACAACCAGATTTTGGGCAAGACAACCAATTCTCTCCAGGTGCGGACAACCTTTTCTATTTGCTTAAATTTCATCACTGAAGAAGTAAACTGTAAAGAAATCCAGTAATATAGTTTCTGCTCTGTTTGTCTGTTTTCGCTTAGCGTGTGATAAATACAATCAGATCTTACCTTTGAAATTTGATTTCGTTTCAAGGTTCCTGTTAAATTTCATCGCTACAGTAGTACTACTAGTACTAGTACTAGAGTAAGATACAAATACAATAGCATAACCAATTAGGCAATGCTGCAAGTTTGTTACTTACTTTTAAAATTCAACATCAGCTTAGCATCATTTGTGATAATATTCACTGTGTTAACCAGTACCATTAAATGAAATCTAAATATGATAACGTTCGTAAATGTACTCGGGCTTGCTACTGGCACTACTGTATAGTATAGATAATAAACATTAGAAAGGGCAATGTCCTCATAAAGGATCCTGAACAACAAATACCATAAAAAATAAACATCAATAAGGCATTGACACTAGCATACACCAATGACTCAGGCAAGTCATTCCACTCATCTACCACCCTCGCGCGAAAAGAACTTTCTGCTGCGCTATGAACAGCTTTGACTTTTGCCTTTAACTTGTTTGAAACACATTAGTACGGTAGTACAACAAGTTATACTTACAAGTTACATATAACTTTGCAACTTCCATACAATTACAAAGTACAACTTAAGTTTTTAGTACTACTACTCGGAGTACTACTAAGTACTACTACTACTAGTAGAGGTACGGTAGTAGTACTAGTAGTAGTACTACTACAACTAGTACTACTACTAGTACTAGTGGTACTACTACTACTAGTAGTAGTACTAAATCTATACTATAACTTATACTAAGTCTATACTAAGTATAGTAGTTAGTACTTGTAGTTGTGAGAGTGTGGCGTAGCGTTTTGAGTGTTCGCTTCTTTGCCCAAAAGGTCGCCGGTTCAACTCCCCCAGGCGTGACTTGTTCAGTTCAGCACAGCTGCTTTGCAGTGGTGGGTGAAGTCTTCCTTTGGTGGATTTTCGGTTGGATTTAATGGGTTCTTTGTGTCGCAATAACTTCGCTCATATCAGCTGCAATACAGTGGTGATGAACAGGTTGCTCTCACTTCTCTCGGGCTTTGAAAAAATGGTCAAAGATTGAGGTACACTCACGTCCGTCGGATTGAGACGTTAAATGACAGTCCCGGGAGCAGGATGGGATAGATGCCTCGTAACTTCTGGAAACTGGTCGAAAAGAGAAGCTTGTCAAAGCCGGTGTTCATCCACGATCACAACCTGGACAGGGGTTTTTACATGAGCCTACGAGTAAGAGCGTGAGACTTATACTAAAACAACCATTTCGTGTAACTGGTTAGTGCATACTATAACGTATAGCTAGTCCGAAAACTCCAGACTGCACGTTACTTCTCCGGAAATGTTAGAGTACGAATCCTTCATGGATTTGTACACAGGTAGGATTTTACTCACGCAGTCTGAGGGGGTTACGTCGTTGAAAAATTTCTAAGTCCGAAATCTCCATAGTACAATCTCAGTGTACGTTACTTCTCCAGAACTAATGAGTACGAATCCTCCATTGACTTGGTACACAGAACACGGCTCGGAGGGGTTTACGTCTTTAGGCAGAAATCTATGGAACGCCAAAATAGACATATTTCTAAGTCCGAAATCTATCGAACGCCAAACGGAATAATTTGTAAGTCCGAAATCTCTGGAACGCCAAAACGGTTATTTGTAAGTCCGAAATCTATAGAACGCCAAACGGATATAATTTGTAAGTCCGAAATCTATGGAACGCCAAACCAGTTTTATCTAAGTCCGAATCTATGGAACGCTAAAACGGAAGCTAATTTGTCTAAAACTCATGTGCCAATTAAGTCATTCTGGGGCAAAAAACATTGCCACATAATGACATAAACATTAAATATGTCGTTTTTCGACAACCATCAATGCCTCATAATGACATAAACACTAAACATGTCCAACGTACCGGTATGCATGGATATTTTCACTACAAACATTTTTTTGTTTTATACTTTAAATGGTTGCCATAGTAACCAATAATCAAAAGTTTAAAGAGGAACACATTGTGCACAATATATCTTTCAATGTATATATACATGATAGACACACAGTTTTTGCTATAAATGATCGACATTGATAGCTGAAAATATATTTGTACACAAAGATTTTATATAGATTATATATACATAATCTTAAAGTATAATAGGGCAATCTTTATCATATATGTATATTTATATACATATATGATGTTATTGAATGGACACACAGAAGCAATTGGTCGAAATTAAAATTTAAAGAAAACTCAAGACGGGTAATCGACAGAAAAGGATGTCGCTCGAATAGATGGTTTGGTAAAATGCCCAAATAAAACAAAAACACGGAACTCTCATCTTACTGAATTTTAATAGTCGTGTCATTTG